>BDJD01006022.1:14380-26953 GCA_002564525.1 Rosa multiflora
ACCTAGTGGTAATAGGATTTAATTAGAAGGATCTAGAATCCTAATCAATGTAGAATTACTTTCCTTGTATGATTGAGATTCTATGCATTGTAATCCTCTATATAAAGAGGCCCCTATTATCAATGAGAATACACAAAAAATTCCTTTCAATTCTCGTTTCCCAAAAAAAAATTATTTTTTTTTCCCTCTTTTTTTGTTTTTTGTTTTGTTTTTACCTCTTCTTCCATTCTCTCTCTCTCTCTCTCTCTCAACGACCACCCATCACCACCTCATTCCTCTCACTGGCGCTTCTTCCCCACCAACTCCTCCACAATTTTCAATACCTCCTTGGTTCCGCCCACATATCCGCACTATTCAGGATCCGAATCAAGAAGGGTTTCGGCGGCGGGAGCGGCTATAACTGGAAGCTGTTGGCGTCGAGGCCACCATGAGCTCCTATGAGTTAATGACTTCCAGGTCGGACCGTCAGCGGCAGACAGATCCTCGACATTCAACATTCAACAGCTTCTAGGATTTCCCCCAATTTCGGTTGCCCCCATTTTTCTGGGTTCACCGATTTAACCATGGAAGGTGCAATCTTGATCCCTGCGCCGTCCTCTCCTCTATCATCAACTTCTCATCCATCTGTGATTCTGACCCAAGATGAACTGAAGAAAATCACAGCCTATAAGGTCATCGAATTCGTCGAGTCTGGCCTGGTTCTCGACATCAGCACCTGCTCCACGACCAAGCATACCATCAATCGAATCGGCGATCTCCTCCGGCAGGGGAAGCTCCATAACATTGTTGGAATAACCACCTCCAGAAAGACCACGAGCAAACTGTCTTCTTTTTCTTTTTAACTAGCAATCTGTCTGCATAAATGTAGAACAGGTAAAGCGACTCATTTTGCGGACTGGTTCGAATGCATCACTCAGCCAAATCTCGAGAATGGCTTCCAAACTAAGGTATAATTTAGCATGTGAATGGAGGAATGTGAAGCCAAAATTGGGTCGAGATTGGAGTGACAAGTGGATTAGCTGATGGATTTGAACTGAATAGAAAAGCCAATTATTTATGAGTCGCTCAATTTCTCCATAATTGGGATTTGAGTTGGGATTTGGAATTTGGGGCTTGATTGATTTAGAGGGTGAGAGAATTTCTTTGTCGTAAGCAAGACTATGGAGAAGGCAGCGAACAAGAAAGGAGAACAAGGGGCGTGGGGATTTGAAAGTCAATTGCATGGTTTTTTGGGTTCTGAGAAACAGTTTTGCAAGGGAAGAGAAAAATCTTGAGTCTGTTTGTGCTTCGAGTTTTGGAATTGGGTTGTAACGAGTGTGATCAGAAAAATGAGGTACCCGTGGATTTTGGTTTTGAGTGGGAATCGAGTTTCTGAATGAATGTTGCAGTGAAGATGAGGATGGGGACGAGAGAGAGGTGAAGAAGAAGTAGAAGAAGAAGAAGAAGGAGAAGAGGTGAATAAAAGAAAGAGGAAAAAAAAAAAAGTAAGTGAGGGTATAATAGACATTTCAGTGTAGAAAAAATGCCACATCATCAAATAAACGAAGATTTAGACGGAGAATTGACGGCAAGGATCAATTGGGTGAAATTGGAGAGTTTAGGGAGTTTTAGGTGAAATTGAAATGTCAGGAACTGAAACGTCGACTCCCTATAAGTATAGGGAGTAAACAGTATTTTGTCCTAAAAATAAACTACATGGCATGCTCAAATTTCACACATATACAACAAATTATATACTACACATAATAATTAGCAATAATATATATCATACATAAAATGAAAACAATAGCATAATATGAAGGCATGCTTAGGAATAATTATATAAGCGTAAATAAAATTCACAAAACATGCTTCAAAATTGCATAATAAATATATAACAAAAAATATATATGGCATGTTCAAAATAAAGTATAAACCATAGCATAATTAAAACATGCTTAAACCTAATCATGTACAACACAAATAATAAGGCATGCTTAAAATGATCAAAATTATTTAACTAAACATGCTCAAAAGTTCTAATTATAAAAATATATCAGAGTATGAAAATAAATAAATAAAAGAGAACATACTTGGTAGCGAGAAAATAAAACAATCCTAGCACACGCGCGTGTTGATGCAGGTGTGCATAGCGATGTTTTTCGACTTAAGAAAAACTTGGGCCGTTTCCTCTTTCTTTTCAGCAATGAGCCTTATTCTTTTTTTTCTTTTTCTTTTCCCTCTTTTTCTTTCTGGGCCACAGGGCTTGTTTTTTTTTTTTTTTTTTTTTTTTTTTTTTTTTTTCTGGTAGACTGCTGCGTCAAGATGGGTAGTGGTGTAGCGAGACACATGACAAAGGACCCAGGGTTGGGCAGGACACGGGGATGCTACTGTCGGATGCGCGGGCTGTTGCAGACAGGGCTGGGGCCGCTCGGGACTGCTGCAAGCTGGGATCTGCAGGTGGGAGGCCGCTATGATGCAGCGATGGGAGATGGCCTGGCTTGCGGGCTGATGCGCACAGGTTGAGGCCGACTGGGTTCGCGCCGGTGGGCAGGCTGGGCGTGCTAGGCAGATGACCCTGGTGAAGGGAAGAAGGTGAGGCTCTGGTGCGGACTGGCGGTCTCCGATCTGGATGCAATTTTTGTTTTTGTTTGGGAAGACGGCAGAGAAGATTTTTTTTTTTTTCTAGGGATTTGATTTTTTTTCGACGGGAAGAAGAAAGAAACTAGAGAATTAAGGTTTTTTTTTCTTTGTCTATTGGCTCTGAGCGTGCTGATAACGTGTTAAAGTAAAATGACAATTGGAATTGGTATACTCATTTCATTTCATAGTCCCTTTATATAAGGATAGAATTACAACGGAAATATCGATTACATTAATGATACTAAATGCTGATTGATCCGTAATTGTGTTGATTGATGGTAATCACTGATTCCTTGATTCCCTCTCCGTCAGTTGCTTTGACAAAGGCACACAATATATTTTTCCTTTAACATCCAAACTATTGAATGTGAGTTTTGGACTTAGATCAAATTAACTCTTAGTCAGTAAAACTCCTATAAATATATTAATATTTTTGGGACTAGAAAAAATTATTACTTTAGAGTGGTTTTTATATTATATAAATACATAATTTATTAATTTATTGATATATAAATATTTATTGATTTAGAAAGAGTGTTACGTTTTTTCTAGTTGAGTTACATAATTTAGTCTAGTTTGTTATAGATTATGTTTCTAATCCAGTTATGCTCTACAATTGTTTATTTAAATGTGACATTTCAAGCAGTAATAACCTTGAATATAATGATAGAACGCATACCACCCACTTGCTATAAAATGGAACAAAAAATATACCAAATCTAGTGCATGCGTTGCAAAAGAAAGGATGATGTTCAATTTGGTGAGGCAGCCTCCATAAACAACAATACATAAGGAAATTTGCTACAACGAGACAGATTTTTTTAATTTTTTTAAATTTATTTTTAAATTTTTTATTTTTTATGAAAAAGGAATAAGACCGAGAGAAAGTAATGAAAGTTAGAGAGAAGGGAAAATGAGCTATATTGGTTCTAAACGGGAAAATCATAATGTAAATCCTAACTGGTCAAGGCTAAGCTGACCCTTTTTCTCTTAGGTCAATGAGGAACTGAGCATAGTTGCCGACTTATGTGTTACTCTAAAAGAATAAGCTAGGTGCTTCGATCTCTATATTATAATTTGAAGGGGGAGGATTAATTAGAGCACCGATGTTCACTTGTACTAATATGAATGGATAGTTGGATTACATAATATACATTTCTTGGTTATTAGAAAAAAAATTGATTATAAATTTCAAGGGTTGAGATCATCTTATAAGTGTTGGATCACTTACATCATTAGTTCATAGAAGAATTTCCTTAATTTGAATACCTCACACTTTCACTGAAGGTTTTATAGTCACGTTGATCTTGTTGTGTCCAACAAAATACAATGGCTGATGATTTTACTGAGACGTTTCAAAACCTATGTATAAATGGGGATGATAAAGTTGCTACAAGAGTTGATAATAAAACCGAGAAGATCGATAAAACATGAGTTCAAACGTCTAAAACAAGAAATTGAGTAAACAATTACTACAGCGAAACCTCCGGATCCCTTGAAAGAAGAAGTCTTACCTGCCGATGAAATCATCCAACTCATCCAAGGCATCGAGGGACTATCCATCTTTAGAGGACAATCACTTGCAGATTCTTTAAGCATCGAGGCCACATACAAATCAACATATGAGATACTGGAGAAGGTTTTGGATATGTTGAAAAAGGTTAAAGATTCAGAAAATTATGCAATTGAAGTGCCGTCAACAGGCAAACAAAATCAAGAGTTTGACGATGAAAGTGAATATGTTAATTAAGCTCATGCCTAACAATATTTTTTTGTGCAAACTGATGGACAAACCCAACGATATATTTACGGTGACTATTTCTGTTCTCTCAGAAATATTTAAGTTGTGGAAACGAAACATACATGCAAACGTAAGAGATATTTTTTCTACTAATACGACACTTTATAAAAATCAGCGAGGATTAGCTCTATTATTGACTACTTATGTTGCACACTTCGTTGTCATCGTTACTGCCTACACTTGTTCGCTACTGACAAAGGAGTCGTTCTGGGTAACATGAAGTACATATATAATGGCAAAGAAATTGATTGTTCGTGTGACAAGTTTGGACAACCGAGCTTGGCAATAACATACTTGCTTCCTAATATGAGCACCCATCGATGATAAAGAATTGGCATTCGTTCTAGTAGTGGAGAAACACAGTGTGTTTATGTGGTTGGTTAAAGATATATTTTGGAAGAAATTTAGATGTATAATGATCACTGGCATTTGAATGCCAAGTGTGGGCTCTAGGTATTTTCTAAGAATGGCAGAGAGAACGTTCAAGAGACTTGTGTATGGTCTTTTTGATTCAAATCCATATGGGGCTAGAATTTTATGTATTTATCATTATGGCTAAGAAAACATGTCATATGATCGTAATAGTATGGCCACCCCAAGCATAATTTAGTTGGGTGTAAGGACAAAAGACTTAGAAACTTACGAAATACCTTAAGATGTCAAGTATAGGGTAAAGATGACTCAAACAGATAACAACGAGTGCCGGTGTTTGTTAAAAGTGAAATATTTGGTGAACAATGTAGAACGGCAGAACGATCTGGAAGCTGGCATGAAAATTGAAATCGAGGCGTCGTACGTCCATGGTTACAGATTTTTGGCTGATGTCTATTTACTACATAAATTGTAGAGGCATGTGATGGCTTCACAAATTCTCTCTCTCTCTCTCTCTCTCTCTCTCTCTCTTCTTTTCATTTTGTATCAGAAGAAGCCCTAGGAAGAAACTCTCAGTTCATAATTAAGAACAAAAGAAATTGTTAGGTGACTTATTATGACTAGCCTCATACCCATGCAATGCACGTGTTATTGTTAAAAAAGACAAGAACGTGAAAGTTTTTTTCTCATCCGTTTCTCAATTATATATTTTTTTGTGTTTTTTGAGATCACCATAATAACCATTTAAGATTATTTCATGATAAGTTGTTATTTTTTTATTGTAAATGACATTTATGGCAAATACAAATTTGGTGAAGCCTATGACACCAATTTTGGTTTCCCTTTATAGTAGTAGAGATATGATATTTGCACTTTGGCTCTATTTTTGACCTTATTAAGATACTATATATTGAACATCATCTTGTGCCTTTCCCAGTTAATTTTGATGTAGGCCTAGGTGTTATTCCAGGTGCTTAAAGCATCTTTTGATCAAGTTAGACACTTAGTTACATACTTTCACTTATCCATGTCAATCCCCAGTTTCATTTGTAGAGACTTCAGACGCTAGCTAAGGCCTTATCCAATAGAAGATGTATGGTCTAAATTATAGACCAGGACATCCCATAATTAAAAAAAAAAAAAACACAAATGGAGGGCTAAAGTCCATAAGTCTAAATATAGACCAACATTTAGACGATGGATGACAAGTTGTTGGCCCACCTTTGGATGCTTAATTGATTTAAACCTGAATTTTGAGTTTTCAACTGCTGGGTAGCCAATGGTTCTTTCCCTTCTCCTATTTATTTTCTTACTCATTTCACTCACATACATATTTCAAGTTTTTATTCCTTTTCCAAATGGCCTCCAATACAAAAAGAATAGGAAATTAGACACCAAAGGAAGATGAAGCTCTAACACTAGCTTACGTGAAAGTCTTCAAAAATAGCTTGATTGGTACAAGTCAATCGAAGGAAGGACTTTCGGGAAGCATCCAACAAACATACTTGGATTATTACAGGGGCAATACTCTTCCAAAGAGAAGATCAGAAGATAGTTGTAATTGTTGATGGAAAAATATAATTTTTCCAAAGATAAACAAATGTCATCAATGCATCAAACAAGTTGAGAGGAGGATAATAAGTGGAGCAAACCAATCGGATCAAGTAAGTTTTTTGTTAAGTTTTTCAAATTTAAAATTTTAATTATGAAAAAACTATTGTGGCATAGTTAATCATTTTTGTGTGTATTGGTGTGTAATTAAATTTTGTTGTAACAATTTTATTAATTCATTTTATAGCACTGCCAAATCGAGGGTTGCTATTGGGCCGACATGAGAACGCCATTTAAATTTGATAATTGTTATGATTTGTGCAAAGAGTGGGTAACGTTTGATGATCCACTGGAAGAGAAATATGGTCCAACACCTGTACAAAAGGGAATTCACCATATTCCTTGGAGGGCGGTGTTGATCCTATCGAAGCTTCTCTAACTCCAAATCCAACTCCAACACCCGTTTATAAGCTGATGGATTGAAATGTCAAGAGAAGATTGAAGGAAAAAGTTTCGGTAATAGGTGCTAAGCTCATTAGGGAAGAAATGGTTGGGCTTGTGTGGAAGTTGTGGAAAATAACATAAGGGCAGATGAAGAAATGGCAAGAAGAGAGAAGAAAATGGAGGCACAAGAAGAGCTTAATCGAGATGAAGCTTACTTGATGATGCAAGCCACCAATTTTACTCCTATAAGTAAGACATATTTTGATGGGATAAAAAGAGAGAAAAACACCGAGAGTTGTTTCTAAATGACTATTCAAGCTCGAATAATTATTTTCCACAAATGTCGTTCCATCAAGAAGAGTAGAATACTTTGAGTGTGGTCAATGTTCACATAACAAATTTGTTGTAGAATACTAACTTGTTTTTTTTTTTTTTTTTTTAGTTTAGTACATAATTTGTCTTTAAGCATGTAATAGTTAGTCCTATAATTTTAATTTTATGAAATAAATTTGATATAATTTATCATAATAATTAGTTAATTAATGTTTGATTAGTGATATGAAACATCAACAAAATATAATTATGAAGTATAATACAAAAAGGACTATTACAATAATGTTTTACTGCTTTTATTTATTACAATAATTAAAAAAAAAAAAGCCAAATAACAACAAAAATGAAGACAATGCAAATTCAGACTCAAACATGTCAATAAATTGTCAATTATTACAACCACAAATATATAGACTAAAAACATTGCCACATCCATATTACCGGGGTCTTCTTTGTCCTCGTCTTGACTAAACATGTTTAATAAGATCCTGTTGCAAATAATTGTTTATGGAATGTGAGCGTATCATTCTATAACGAAACATGCATTCATCCATTGAGACTTGGCCAGTTCTTGGATTGCGAAGAAAAATTTGAACCATCATAAATTCTAGTCCAAGCTCTCCTAGACCTATTCAGCTTCGCCATCATCTGACTCCCCTTGATAATAGTCGTCTCGCTCGTCTTCCATGATCATGTTATGGAGTGTAATACATGCAAACATAATTGAATTAAGTTTTGCCCTATCTTACCCTCTTGCAAGTTGCCTAAGAATTACAAATCATGCTTGTGGTGAATTACTTATTGTACCTTCATCGAATAGTGGTGAATGCCCAAAGACAGTGATGTCGTTTTGGGTTCCTGGTATTCCAAAGAAAGCATGCTAGATCCATGTGTCTAAATCTGCCACAGCTTCAAGAAAAATTGTGGGCTTTCTTACCCTACTGTTGGACAATTCTTCCATTGCCAGTGTATTTAGTGTAGTGATCCTATCATCTCAGGGAACCCTTGCTTCTCCTTGCTTCTCAACTGTTTTGAGAAGCCTATCCAAATTATCTGTTATTGGTGAATGTAGGTAGTGACTACCGTAGATCGTGACAATAGTACGAAAAAATTGACTAAAGTTCTCGATGGTTATCGGCTCAAACATCCTAAAAGATTCATCAAGTTAATCCACAGAGTATGCAGTTGCAAGCATTCAGAGTACGCATGTTAGCTTTTGGTGTGGTGAAGAACTAGTTTGACCTGCACAATCACGTGTCTGTCTGAAATAGGGGTTTGCTGCCTGAACATGGTCTAGTATGCGGAGGAACACATATCGCCTCATCTGGTATTTGCGTCTAAAATTATCATCACTGTACACCAGATCCTTAACGAAGTAATCATTCAACAACTTTTGGTTGAACAACTCACACTATTGATTTGAATAAGTTCGACCTATAATTGAGCCGCCCCATTGTGGTTGTTGTAGGAGTTGCTCATTATCCCACCAACTTGTTGTGGCTATCACTAGTTGTGTTATATCTCTTCGCCTCGCATCAGCTTCTTCTTGCTTTTCCTCGTCTCCTTGTCTCACTTCCTCTTATTTTAATCTCATCTCCTCCCACTTGACATTCCAGTTAGAATCCATTAAAGAAATTAATGACAAAACTAAAAGTAATGAAAGTGATTGGAGAGGAAGTAGATGAGATGGTGAGATATGCAACCCAAACTACCCATTTTATTGAGATTTGCGGTTGAAGATAACACGTGCCATGTAGAAATCTAAACTTATTTGAAATCCATATAACTAGTTGCAAAACGACGTGGTATGTAATATCCTATCGGAAAATTTAATAAGATTCCATAAAGATAAGAAGTGATTTGTGCAGATAAAAATGTAATCAATAATCTGTAGACTTGAGTGTGAACTGACACGCGGATTCGAAAATCTTGTCTAACAATGTAGTAAGATTTCTCCAATCATTAAAATTGTTTTTTGTCTAAAAAATAATACTAAATAGACTTGAATTAGTGATATAACTAAAAGCATTTATAATTTTGAATTATACAAATTAAAAACAATGAAATATATTAGAGTCTATAAGTTAGAGACCTCAAACGATTGGAGTTGGAAAAATTACAAACTTTATTGTTTAGATGAATAATACCTTCCAATGGTCTAAAAATTTAGACCATGGTATATTTTAGACCTTGACATTAGAGATGGCCTAGTAGAGTCAAACTGATTTTTTTTTTTAATATTTGAATATTGAAGGTTGGTTTATGAAGATATGAACTTGCTGTCTTTTGCTCAAACTATACAAGCATTTTCATCAGTTAGTTGATACCTATGTTCAAGCAGAACCAACTTCAACATATCCTTTAGGATTTATGGTGGGCCATTGCTCATTTATTCCCCAGAGATTTCTTTTTCAATGGAAGACATCTTACAAGTTCTTGCATACTTATGATTGCCATCTTCTTTGGCCATTGCTCATCTTCAAGGTCTTATGAGATGTCTTACAAAGACACAATCTTATCTTTCCATAGAAAAGGCTTCAATAATTGCTACATAAAAAAATTAAAAGAAACAAGCTTCAAGGAAATTATCATTGCACAAACTCCATGTCACTTACTCGGAAGGAAATCAGTCAATAGTAGGAGTCTCAAACTCATCTAGCTATTGACATAACTTAAAAAAAAACAACCCTAATCGCCTGAGAGAGAAAACGCAAATTGGGAACCATGCCTTATCCAACAGCCCGCCCTTGCGGCATCTTTATCGGATGGGCCAGAAAGGGCTTAGTGTCCGGCGATGGATGGTCCGGTGATAGTAGAGGTTGCAGGGTGATGGCGTTACTGTCTAAGTCGCTTAGAAGAGTCGACGGGAGTGCGCAGCGGTGGGTAGATGGCAGGAAGGCGGGGCTGGGGTCACCTTACCAGAGAGGAGTGCCAATGACATGGTGGGTGGTTTGAGGTGGTGTCGCAGGATAGAAAGTCGCTTGGTGGTGATGACTGTGTGGTGGCGCTGCTGAGAATTTTAGGGCTCAGATCGAATTGGTTGGATTCGATTTAGGTTGGGAGGTTTGATTCTGATTTAGGGAGACTTGAATCCAATCAGTACTTGGAGATTTGGATTTAATCTTGAGAGGTTGTGACCCAATCTGGTTCGGTAGGATTGGATTAGATCTTGGGAGGTTTGTGTAAGGCCCCGTACCTTAATATTTTTATGAAGTACGTTTTTATCAGTTTTGACCGAGGAGTTGACTTTCTATTTTGTCTGTTAAGTTGGAATATTCCTTGAGTATGTCATAGGTTACGAAAAATTTAGTTCGTGGACACGCAGTTGTATTGATCGGAGTTTTTACGGGAAAGTTGTAAAATTAAGTGTTGGAAGGTATTGTTCCTTATTAAATATTGGTTTTTGTTTAATGAAAAGGGGAAATAGAAAATTACTATTCTTGGAAGTTTTTTTAAAGGGGGGTTTCCCTTTTGGGAAGAGAGAGAGAGAGAGTTAAAAACAGAAAGAAGAATCGGGAAGACCGATCTGTTCTTCCTCCTCCCCCTTCTTCGCTTGCGCACCGTGACCGGAGAAGCCAATCCGGCAATTTCGGCCCCATCAAGCAACCCCAGGTCGTCTCACCGGTCAGCAAGCTTCCTCTTTTCCTCCTCCTTCACCTCAGGTAAGAGATTTGCGTTGGGTAACCTTGTTTTGAGTGAATTTTGGAGGATTACCGATCGGGGGTTTGGGGAATTTCGACTGGGTTTTCGATTTCCGGCTGTTTCGGCCGGAAATCCTCATGGTTTTGGTTCCTTGTGAAGTGCTAAATATGTATTCAACCACATTTCAGCTTGAGGAAGTGAGATTGATGTTGAATGGTGGTGATGAACAGTAAACATCGAATTTCCAGATTTTGGAGTGAATTTCCGACCACTTCTGCTTAGTTTTGGTTGATATTGCAGGTATAAAGATTGTTGGGCTTGTTGAGGAGATTGTGTTGGTGAATTTAGGTGACCGGATTTGGGTGTTGGAGTGGTGGCGCGTGAAACCACGCGCTGCTGATCGTGGTGGTGCTGAGGAGGCTCTGTTAGCCCCTCCAAAACCCATTAATTTGATTTTGAGTTTTATTTCAGACTTGAGGTTAATTGTTTGGAGTTTCTTGGAAATTAAATGTGGGATTTGGATGTTTTGAATTTTATAGTTGATGAATCTTTTGGCTTCATCTCTTGATAAATTACTATTAATGTTATTGTGGAATTGTTCTATTTTGTTGAGGAATTTGGAGTTGAGATTGTGGTTTGGAAAAGAAAAATTTAGAGAGTATTTGAGATTTAGAGATGGATTTGTGAACGGAAATAGGGAAAGTTAAGAAAGAATTTGGAAATTTTGGAAAGGATATTATGTTTAATTTGGTGATCAATTATGGTCAAGGAATCGAGTTTTAATTGATTAGATTATCGAAACGATCCTTGTGAAGGTTAAAGATTAAGCGTGGACGTTAAATTGTAAGGAAATTTCCGTATTCAAGAATGTAAATTCCAAGTTGAAGAGTGAGATTTTTTTTAATAGAATGAATACTAATTTCTCGAAGGAATGAGTTTTGATCTTGAGATTTTTTCCTCATTAAGGTTAATTATTATGTCCATTTATTATAGGACGTACTGAGCTCTCGAGCGAGGACACGGGCAAGCAGCAGGATTAGCTGCGGGACTTATTTGTGAGTGGACTTTTATTTTGTCTAAATAATGCATGAAGCATGGAAATAAGTTTTCAGTTGGTTTATTATTTGAGAAAATGTGACTCTGTGGAAAGTAAAGGATTTAAAAAGAAAGCAGTTGACACGGAGGCCAGTTTTGGCGCATGCGTATCTTACCTAGTTGGCAGTCCCTTCTAGGTAATAGTCTGGTTGGCAGTCCCTTCCAGACTATAGCCTGGTTGGCAGTCCCATCCGATGCATCATCTGGTTGGCAATCCCTTCCAGATGACATGAGGTAGTTAGTCGGCAGTCCCGTCTACTACCTGTGGCTAGTTGGCAGTCCCAACTAACCACCGCCTCCTATTCCGGTTGGCAGTTCCTTCCGATGCGTCATCTGGGTGGCAGTCCCTCCAAGATGGCATGAGATGCCTAGGAAGCAGTCCCTCCTAGTCATCAAATGAGTTTTCTTGGAAAAAGGATTGAGTTGGAATTTTATGGAGTCCCGCTGCACGATGGTTTTGTTAAAAAGAGAAATGGGGAAACATTCCATTAATTGTTTCAGATTTTGTTTCGGTTTTGTCTACTCACGCTAATGGATTTTATATGTTTTTCCCTGTGCCCTTCGTTTTTCAAATGCCCAGATTTCAGATTTGCCGAGATCGCGTCCAGGCTCTAGAGACTTTGGAATCAGCACTTCCGTTTTTGTCCGTAGGTTATTACTTAACCTACCTTGTATGATATCGGCTTAGTTATTAGTGTTGCTCTGATAACCCT
>BDJD01006026.1:14172-34617 GCA_002564525.1 Rosa multiflora
TTTTGTGCACTTGTAAACCACTTGGTCGTTAAACTGCAGCTTAAAAAATTGTAAACCTTGTCCCTTATTGAACTGCTTATATGGCCTCTAATGTACTCTTTCTTGAACAAATTAAAGCAACTCTCTCTTGAACAAATTTGAGCAACCATGGGATTGTTTCATCTGTTGCAATTTATTTTTGTGCACTTTTAAACCTCTTGTTCGTTAAACTGCATTTAATAGATTAGCTCTTTCTCTTCTTAAATATATTCTTTGACATAGATCAATAATTTTGGGTTATCAGTTGCAATATAAGGAGGCAGATGGTTCATCTTATCGTGACAGTACTTACGAAACACCAGGCACACCTAAGGTCAGTTTTTTGTTCTTGTGATGGGGCTTTGTCAGTTGGAAACCTTCTTGTTCCTGAAAACACTGAAAATTTTGTGACTATACTAAACCCCAGTCTTCGTGTTGTGATGATCAGGATCGCACGTTTGTTCCCGACTCAATGATGTTTGGAGGTAATGTATGAAGTGGCAACGGGCAATGATCTAGTTGCATTGCGTTTCTAATCTTTCCATGCCTGAATTTTATTGTTTATTCAATCAAATTTTCTTGCTATTGAACTTATGTTTATCCATGCGTTTTCAGGTGAAAGAGTTGTTAAACGAGATCAGAAGCGCAAGGTAAATTACATTCCAATTCCTCTATCTTTTTTCCCCTTTTGTTGCTTCTGCTGTGAAATGTGATATAACGCTCGTTATTGTTGCGATGCTCTAGGGACCTGGTAGGGTATCAGAAGCTCCTTCATCACCTGCGCAGTCTAAAAGGCCAAGAAAGTTAAAGGCAACAGATCTGTAGTTTCAGAACAAGCACATCAGCTCCAGTCGGGCGGAATGGAGGATGCATAAATTAAATTGTGTAAAGCTCTGAGCTTTATGGTGATGAAGTTTTAAAAGTGGAGCTCCAAATTGGAGAACATGCATCTGTTCCATCTTTCATGTGTTTCATAGTTAGCTGTAACTAGCGACGCAGATCCAGTGAATCTGCTATATGGACTTGCCTAGAAGGTAAGTTATGAGTTGGCTCATCTTTTTAACAGCACCGAATTATGTGCATGTAACAAGTGGAAGTCGATTTGCTGGTAGGAAACTTTAGATTATGTGTAGTAGTTAGTCAGAACTCAGAAACATGAGCGCTAAGCTGACTCTTTTACTTGTTTATTTATTTATTTTCTTTTTAATTATACGAGCTGAAGTTTTGTTGTGTAGAAGGTTTCATATTTTCTCCTGTGATGAGAAATGCTGATGAATGTTATATTTATACAAGATCACATTCTGTTTAACATGTACTTCGCTGTCAGTCAGGTTGTGCTGTACATACATGACGTTTCTTTCAATTTACAAGGTTGTGTAGCCCTCAATTATTGGTTTTGTACTTTTTCTCCTTATGCTTGAATAGAGGGGTACAATATGGTACAAGGAGGGAGGGGAGAGTGATGAAAATAGGAGGAAATGTTTATGGTATGGTGGTATGGTTCAAGTCAACTTCCTAAACCGAATGAAGTTTGTAGTGGATCAATTTCAAATTGATACTGTTTCCAAAGAACATTTACCTTTAGCTTCCTTATATCTCGCTCGTGTTAAGAACTGTTTATACCACACATATATCGAGAAGCACCGGAAGCACTTGGCCATCGGGCCAACCGAAAATCACACCGGACCTTGCATGGCAGACTCAGTCACCGACAATCATGTTGACCGAAACTGCCCTTTGTGGTCGGATGGGTGCAAAAACATTACCTTTCCATCTATGGGAAGATCACACTTTCCACAACGGAAATAAACAAGGCACAAGTCCCAACACTTTCAATAAAAAGAGAACTCATTCCTATAAAATAAAATAGTTAATCAACTATTTCCTCTTTATACCGTTATTATGTCAACATCATCTCTCAATAACTGATTTAGGCATCGGATGATTATAAGCTAGCAACCCTAGTCTTCCTCTGACCTTTATTTCTCTTTGCAGGTTCACTTAGCCGGAAAACTAACAGAAACAAAAACATTAATAGAAACAAAATAGTTACAGAACTTGTGCTAAATGACTAATTTTGCCAAATTTAATCTGAATCAGTGTGTCAAGATTATTATTTTTATTTTTTATTTTTTTTACACTGAAGGAGACTGAATTTCTTATCTAGCTTAATCTCATTTCAGGTCTCTATCATGTCTCACCACTTGGGCCAATTCAAAGGACTTACAGCGACTCAAATTGAGATTAGAATTTTTTAAGACTAGACTAGAGTCACTAGACTAATGACGAACATGATAAGCATCCTTAAGTAGTGGACTACTGATCAAATGTCTGAAAGAGTTGAAAAAGCATCACTTTAGAAAATGATGGAAAGGACAAAGGCCTCCAAAATATCCATTGCACTATGTGGTTCACAATTTAGTGAGGTACAAATAACCTTGCCTGCTAGGGAAATGAATCAAAACTGCCCTTCCATCTGAATTCTTAGATGCGAGCCCTCATTGGCACTGCTCCAGGCTCTATCTTTCTTCACAATTTCCCTAACAATGCCCAGTGCAAACAAGCTTTACTTATTAGGCGTAGGCCCTCCTGTTGCATTAGAAAGCAAAGCACACCAACAACCAGAAGCAGCAGCAGCAGCCTCAAAACCACCTGGCCATCCCTCTCATTTTCACTTTTCGGTTCCGGTTTCGTCCTCGGTCCTCTGATTGATGGAATCCATTCAAGGGTAGAACTTGTGGTGTACCAAAATGGCTCAATCAATATTGGTCCTCTGCACACAAACGTCTGGGTAAACATTAAACTTGCCAGCATTTGATCTGCTTAATAAGCCATCTTCTCTTTTCTTTTTCTTTTTCTGGAAAAAAAAAAAATTAGTGAATGCCGGTTTTCTTGATTCGATAGGTTCCCGTCTTACTTGGTCTGTTCTACTGCACTGTCGGGTTGTTTCAACTCTTCTTGGATGAAAGGGCCTCCTTAGAGATTCAAGAGGGAAACCAACAGAAAATGCTTGCTTCTTTATTGTAAGTATATGCAATAGCTACCGTGATATGTGCTTCTGCTTTCCATTCTCTCTTCTTTCCAGTGTCTAGTGCTCACGTTTTGGCAAGAGCAAACTTCACAGTTCGTGAAAGAAAAGTAAACACATCTATGCACAATTTCAAATGCATGTGAACACAATCCACAAGGAGAGAGCTCAATTTCATGTGTTGCCAATAATGAAGTACATTGTTGTTCGATACAGAGCACTCGTGCTATTTATAGAGTTGAGCGCCGAGATGTATAAAGCAGGTGTCGGAGACAATATAGAAGCATACATACTATTTGCAGCGGCTGAGTTTATATGGTTTTCTGTGGATCGGACATGGTTTGGCTTCCTTCTCGCAAGCATAGTTGGTCTGGCCTGCCCGCTGGCCGAGATACCCTTAATGAAGTAAGGCTTCCTCCTCCTTTATCCTTCTGTCTAGGGAATCATCACAAACTGCTCATATACATGCCATAAGAATGTTGATGGAACTATCTGATGTTAACATTTAGGTTCTTCAACCTCTGGTATTATCCACAAGCGAATATCGAAATCTTTGGCCAGGTGGGTAACTTTTCTAACCAACAACTGAACAAATTTTACTGCAGAACGAAATGACTGTCCACATTCGGGTGCTCCTTTTTCTGATGCGTTTGAGTTGTTGCAGGGCCTGGTGACTTGGACACTCACTTGCTATTTTGTTTACACGCTGTTTCTGATCAATTTTTCACGCTGGCTGAAATCAGTGATCAGTTCTACTAATACGGAGAACAAGTCCTCTTAGAGAGAGTCTCATATTAGTAAAAAGACCGAGGCTTCCTCAGGCCTCAAGCCATTGTACTCAAAACAGCATTTTACATGTACCGAACTTTTGAATTGCTACATTATACGAAAATTCCATCTTCAAACGTCTTTACATGTAACAATAGCAAAGTAGAAGGCTTGGAGTTGAGAAAGTCCCAGATTTGATCTGGCAAATTGTATTACATAGAAACATACTCATGTTTGCTGAACATAATGGCAAACCACTTATTCAACAACATATACAAATTCGAAGTTAATCGTGATAGACATCAGACCTGGAGCAACAAGATTTCCATGTCCAACAACATCTCCATTGATTGACCAAGCTGAGCTATTAGCTATCCTGTAAACACAACATTGACAATATCTGGGAACTTCTCCTTAATAGCTGCTCTGATTCCTGATCCAATGGAGTCAGGCCCCACATATTTTACATGGCAATCCTCACCTTCAACTGATAATACTTCAACACTTCCACCAAAGTTCTTGATCGCCGGCCTCAATATGTCGAGATGACCATTCACTGCCTGCACTTACAAGTTTGGCACACAATCATGAACTCACTCCTCACGAAAATCCATCAACACTGAATGAACATGTCGAGAAATCGAAAACTCTCACCTCAACTGTGGTCTCTCTGTTCTCTTCATCAAAGACTTGTTGAATATCCTTGAGTGCATCTCCAAACTTTTCTTTAAGCACTCGTTCGATCCCCATTTTCATGGTGGTTGTTGAGCTAGGACAGCTTCCACAAGCCCCTGTTTCAAAAAGTTAAATTCCTTTAAATCACAAATTCTCATTACCGCAAATTGAAACTGAAACATTGATTTTCTTTCATGATCAAAATTACATGTACGAGTTGAAAATTAACAGAACCCAAAACTCAGAATTGGGAAATCAAAACGGAAATGAAATCCACCTTGGAGCTTGAGAGAAACGACGCCGTCTTCGACGGACACAACGTCGACGTTTCCACCATCGGCGATGAGATAGGGGCGGACGTCCTCGAGGACCAAGTCGACGTTGGGAACTGTGAGCTCGAATTGCTTGGCCGAGTAGAGTCCCGGAGAAGATGAAGAAGAAGAAGACGACGACTCGGCGGCAGCGCTTGCGTTCGAAGCTCTAATGGCGGAACCCAGAAAGATCCTTGTTTGAGGAGTTAAACGGCACCGTTTTACAAGCATAAGTTGTGGGGACTGATGGGATTTCGCTGGGATTTGAGGAGAAGGAATTGGGGTTTTGGGCAACCAGCAGGTGGTGAGAGACGCCATGAATGAAGAAGCAAGAGCGTCCAGGCAAAATACGATGGCTTGTGTCTGGGTCTGATAGTCCGTGTCGAATATAAATGTAGGTTAATTTCATGGTTTCCAGTAGTTTACGGTTGGTTAGGGAAATATGGAAAATTTCACCAACAGTATATCAAGGCCACTAATAATTCTTATACATAAAGTTTCAAACTAATTATTTTGGTACAGAAACTTGACCCACTAATCCACTATTAGTACACGACGTCATTGACGCCGTTAATTTGACACCAAAATGTCTATTATGCCCTCAGTTCTCTTTCTTCAGTTTTTTTTTTTTTTTTTTTTTTTTACAAAAAAAAATGAATTAGAGTGTAAGAGTACCAAATTACCCTTTTATGCAAAGTAATATTTAAAGGCGTCATTGACGTCGTGTCTACATAGTTGGTCGGGCTCAAAAGTCCATGTACCAAAATGTTCAGTTTGGAACTTTATGTATGAAAATTATTAGTGGCTTTTACTTGGTGTACTGTTTGCAAAATTTTCCCAAATTAATATGGCAGCATTTTTTTTTTTTTGAAAGTAATAATTCATTAAAATTGGCAAAAGCGATTGAAATCACTCAGAAAGACATTCCGAATGAGAGCATTTAAAAATCAAAATCGGCTAGACTTTAGAGCTAAAATTGAACAAACCAGAAGGTATACAAATTAAAATGCAGATAAATTAAAATGCAGGTTTTGCGAGCTAGAGTGACAAGCAAGATATAACCAAGAAGGAAAAATAAAATAAATAAAATATGACATAAGTCATATATATGCCTCCCGGATGAGGCTCTTATAGTCTCGAGGAGGAGACTATATATAAAAAATCGCTGAAGGGGGATGTGCTTAAGCCCATAAGGGAGTCACCTAGGGAGGTAACCCAACTTCTGTGATTGGAGATCACATGAAGGAAGTTCAATGTGGTAGAAACAATCCATACTGCGTGACTCAAATATAACATACATAAACTTTAAGGATATATCCAAAAGAGATATTATCTTGTGCATCCCTAAGGCATTAAAGTGCTATATTAAATGTGACGTTAGGAAGGGAAAATAATGATACCCTGAATGAGTTTCGAGACGGGAAAACTACCGCAGGGTCCGAGCACACATATCCTTGGAGAACTCACCTAAGTGAGAGTTGTTCGTGAGGCCGCGACAATGAGAATTGGGCTGTTCTCTAATACTCTCATGAGAATCAAGATACGCACACGGCCATAAATGCGCCACCACGCAAACCTGTCTAATTACCCGTACTGTGTGTGTGTGTGATATGTTGAAGTTTGGTAAAAGGTATCAAAGTTCAAGACTGTGTCACTTTGGTTCCTCAAATGGAGACTGACACACTAAGCTAGGTTCAAACCCGAAAGGTACCTATGCCGATTGCACAGTAAAAGCACTCACTTATTTTGTTTTAAATGAATTTATTTTAATTTTAAATCAGTGGGGGATTGTTGGAAATTTTATGATTTAAAATTAAAATATATTTTACTTATTTATTTATTTATTTATTTTGGGGGTTATTTTCATTTTGTGTTTATTTCTCTATTTATGGTTTAACGGTTTTATGTTTTAAATATTTAATTATTATTTGACCGTTATATGGTTAATGAGGCTATTGATGGTATGGTAAGTGTGCCCTATATAAGGGTACATGGATATGGTTGGAAGGCATATGGTGAGACATGAAACATGCACATGTGTGGGAGTTTAGATTGCCGGATAATGAGGGTATACATGACAGTATAATCCACCATAATGCAACCACTCTAGCCAAATACCTCTACCAAAGATATTCTTACAAACTATACATATACATACTTTACTTATACACCATTTCGAGTGCACGGGTGATAAAGGTTCAATGGGGCTTCTTAGCTGCACGACGGAGCTCGAAGAGTTGTTGTATCTTGGGGGAAGTTCATCATTCAACCTTGTGTAGTAGGGGACAAATCTTCTCTTAGGACAGTGCGCTTGCACGCCTCGACTCGATAAGTTTTCCTATATAAAAACCTATATATTATAATATTTTCTTACTTTATTTCATTTTCTTATCTATATATCAATGTTTCTTTCCCAAGATATTTCCATATTATTTTATTTTAATTTTACAGGAATTCCGTACCATATTTTTTACAACACATTGCACTTATCCTGATAATTATTATCGGGTCTAATAATGAACAATCAACCTACTAATAAGAGCAGCACACCCAAAGCATTAGTACTTTATAAATCGATAAAAGGATCTCTCGGTTCCCAAATTCAAATCCTTGAATAATTGGAGCCCAACTGAAAGATTTCTATCTGGGACTAACACCCACCCAAAGACATGGCAAATGATTTGGGCACCCAAATGAATTAAGTCTCCCAAGAAGAACGTCAGTTTTTTGCACCATTAGTGTCTGTAGCATGAACTAGGATAACAACCTCGTTGTTGACCGATCTCTCCTCCACCACTTGCCGATTAGATTCAACAGCGTACAGATCAAGGGTCCATTGGATTCCACTAGCCATTCGTACCAGAGAACCCCAAATCTGAAGCCAGGGCACCATAAATGTCCAACCTAACATATCACCAGAAGTCACCTTTATTGGAAGATTGTCCCTTCGAGTGGTGTGCAGCTTGAAGTTATGGCGGGGAAAGCTCATCCGCCTAGGCAAATATTGGAAAGGAGGCGCTAGACGCCTCTAGAGACAACACCCATCAACGGCGGCGCTAGGCTAGGGTTTGGAAGGGTAGAAAGGGGCTCTCTCTCTCTCTCTCTCTCTCTCCCCCCCCCCCAACAATAGTTTTTTCCATATCGATCCACCTATTGGGGTATCTTTTTTCCATATCGGGAGTATTGGGGTTATCTTTTTTCCACCACCGATATGGTAGCTAATTATTCATAAGTCTTTTTTTAAGAATTTATATTATTAATCAAATTATCGTACTTTTTTTTTATTACAAGTTATTGTATATTTTTATCCCCTAAAATGTCATTTATGTAAGAGAAGTTTTCTTCTAAAAAAAATGTAAGAGAAGTTTTAAATACACAACCATAATTACTTAATACACACTCTTTACTCAATACACCTACTATTTGATTTCTCATTCTAATATTTTACTATATACACAACCCAAATTACCTAAAATATCCTTAAACTAAAAAACCGTGAAATATACTATTATTTAACTACATTAAGACTACTATTTAATTTGATTAGTATATATTAACATATTAGTGTTATATAATTGATCATATTAATTGCTTGTGTTAGTTATTGGGAAATCCATAAGGATGCATTATTGTTCCATTCATATAGATGCTTAGAAATAGGTTTTGTATTATTATTGTTTTTTTTTTTTGAGAAAATAAACAATCTATTAATAAACAAACAAGTTACAAATAATCAAATCCAAAGTTCCGGACTGTCAATGAGAGGGACTTACATGAGCTAAAAAAGCTCAACCCCAACTCAATTTAACCTATAACCAGACCTATGTATAAAGATACAACCCCGCCACCAACATTAAGATGAGTTGTTTTCACCCGTACGGACACCGTGTTGGATCATATTTCATATACATATTTTTGCCCTAAAACATGAAAATTACTTGTTCTAAAGTCTAATTTAATGTTGACTAATCAAATTCCATGTTTTGTAGAAAATCTTAACAAGAAGAGAAAAAAGTGAAATTTCGGCAAATTTTCCGTGCACCACCACTTTTGGCGGCATAAGAGGCAGCGCACCACCACTCACGGTGGTGCCATGTATTTTCTGGCCACATTTATGGAAGAGCAAGGAGGATTAGTACCATAGCATCTATTAAGTCCATTACATCCATTCACCATCATTCTATCTCAACCAAATTCCAACGCTTTTGGTTCCAATTCAACCAAACACTCTATTACCCAAGAGTCCATCATCATCAACACTCAAATATCTATCATGTTTTAGGTTTAATCATCATCCCTCACTCATCATTTCCTACTCCAACCTACACCATCACTCCCATACCATTTTCCCTTGATTTTGGGATCTATTACCACTTTTCTACTCCACCTCCATGCTCCTTGCAAGTTGTGAGCTGCTCCTTTTTGCTTCACAACACAATTTTCACACCTCTTTCTCCATCTATTAAAGCACCCATTCTCTCAAGGAAGAGACATCACCCACACTTAGTCACTACATCATTTTCTCTCTCTTTTCTCTACACAATCTACCACCATCTCCTCCACAAAACCTCCATCTCCACCACTTCATTTCCTAACTACATCCCTACTCATAACATCTCACATATACCAAGCATAATCATCATCTCAAGTCTTGAAGATGGAGTTCAAGGAAGAAGTTAGAGCACAAGAGAAGCCACCACATCATTTTCATGACAAAGTTTTCATGATCAACCACTTCATCATCCTTCACTCATGATCATCCCTATTCATTTCTAAACTCTATCTTTTGATAGCTTAATGTTTTCCATTATATTGATGCTAGTTTATGTAGATATGTGTGAGTAGTCTATTGTTGGGGCTAGGGTTGAAAGCCCCAGCCAAACTTGTAATGAATTGATGTTTGACCACCACTCCCAGAACAGGGCAAGCGCGGCAGGAAAACCCTCCTGCTGCCAGCGAGCCCTAACGCCACCACGCCGTCTCCATGCATCAAAATTGCACCTCGCTGAATCCCTACGCCACTGCATTGCCCTGACATGCCGCAAACAGCCCCTGCATCAAGTTGACGACCTCAAACAAGTCCAAAGCCGAGACCGAGACAGATTCCTTTAGGGATCGGCACAGCCACATTCAGATCTGATCAGCCATAGCCCAAAAAGCAGGCTAGTTGACATTAGAATCCATTGCCAGAATTCGAGTTCCGTCGCTGTACCTTCGCTGTCTTCGCCCTCGATCCGATAGAGACAGATCGAAATCGGTTTGCCAAAACCGGAAACGACGACCCATCCTCCCTCCCAGAGCCACACCGCTGCCTTGAGACCCCTCCACAACTCATAAACACCATCCTCTCTCGAACCGGAACACAGCGGTGGAAAAGCCAGCGGCGTTCGGCCTGGAGAAAGCACGCTCACTGTCGGTTTCTTCCCCTCCTTCGAGCGTGGGGCGAGTTCGTCTAAACAAAAACCCTCATTTATGTTGTCTCAAAATGCTATCAATTTGAGTGTGCTTGTAGGTTTTGTATTATTTGAGTCCTCATCCACCAAACACCATATTGATCAAGTGTAAAAATTTTGAGTCGAACAGTTGAATCAATAGTTTCTCCACAATGGCAGAACTATGAAATTGTCATTGGATGGTCAAACAAATTAACAATTACAAAATTTTATACATGTGATATTTTATATTAGATAATAAATTGACTAATCATAACTTAAAAAAAAAAGAACTAAACGTGGGAGTAAAGCGATTTGTTTTAAAAATTTAATGCCATTGATTTTGAAATTCTAAATTATATGGTTTCCCACCCCATTTAATTACAATTTATTTAAGAAAAATTTAAATTATATGGTTTCTAATTTTATTCTGGTTTTAAATGAGAATGTATGTGTAGATATTTATTGTGTTTATAATTATAGAATCATATAAGGAAGATATGATTATTATTATTTTTCTTCTAATATATAGATGTCTATTTTGGTCATTTAATTTACTTATAAAATCTTATTTGAAATATAAAATAATAGGAATGTGTATTAAATAGTTTGGGATGTGTATTTAAAATTTCTCTTTATGAAAAAAAAATCATCACAAGAGAAGAACACATATGCACCGATCATAAGTATATTTTTAAGATTTATATTATTAATCAAGTCATAGGAAAATGTCCCAATAATCTAATTGTATCACATTTGTTCCTCCTAAGTTGTACTTAAATATTATCAATTAAGTCATAGGAAAAATGTTTCACCGCTGCAAGAGATTGAACTGAATAATATGTTCTTCTGGGTGCTTATTTCGAACATGTCGCCGACATATGAGAAGAAAGACACTATTATCAATGTTTCTTCAGTTGTAGGGAAGTATCTTGGTATTGACCATACACTTTTTGATTCAACTGGTGAAATTAGGGTTACGGTTTCTCATGCTATTTCAAAACCCTTTTTCCTGAAAAAAAAAAAAATCTATCAAGTTTGCACAAGGAGTTGAACATGAGGTTCTTTTATTTTTCGAGAATCTTGTTGGGAAATGCAAGAGCTACAATCTTGTATTCCATGACAATGACGTTTGTCCTGTAGCCCATGGTCAGAAAGTTGCTAAAAACCGGTGGCAAGAAAGCTAGAGTTACCAAGTTTGTTTCTAGGGTTACAAGGTAATCAATTCTGGGGATGGCACTTTTCAGTTTCAAGGGATACCTACTCCTTTTCAGTTTCAGTTCCTACCTTACCTCCCTAAAAAAGATTCAATTTCTCATGTCTGACCTACTTGAAGGAAAGACTAGTCTAGTTGTTCCTACCAAGAAGGTGAAAGTGCCGGAATTCACATCTAAATTCACTGTCAAATCCCTGGGACTTGTGAAAACACCAGAAGGCATGTTATTGCTAGCAGAGGGGATGATGCCCCGTTCTGGGCAAGTTGAGCAGTCAACTGCCAAGAAGGGTAGGCCTTTGGGCTCAAAAAACAAAAACCCCTCTAAAGCAAAGAAAGTGTTTACTGAGGAAGTCTTGAGCATGCTGTACTCTAGAAAGCCTTCAAGTTCTAGCTTGAATGGAATGGAAAAAGTGTAGGTTAGTGTGGTGCTATTCCTATTTGCTATATCTTGGTTTACTTCATAGATATAGGCTTGCTTGAATAAGTGCGCGTTGTGTTCGAATATAGGTGGTTTATCCCTATGTATCACAATAGTTCTCCTATTACAACTTCTTGTTTTGTCTAGTTAGAAGGTAGTAGAATGATATGTAATGACCATCTTGGCATGAATTTAAATAAAATCCACATTTTCTTAAAAAAAAAATAGTTTTTTGGTTTCTTGGCAGTAGTTTTTAATTAATAACAATAGTTGTTTAGATGCAGTAATATTTTTTTTTAGGATAGGATGCAGTAATATTTTCATAAATGATAAAAATTAAAAATATTGTGGTATTTTTATAAATATGTAAAAGCAAATTGACAAATGGAATTAGTCTACTCATTTCATTTCATAGCCCCTTCATATAGGGATGAAATTACAATGGAAATATTGATTAACATCAATTACAATAATGATAGTAAATACTGACTGTGATGTGATTGCAATTCCTTGATTCCCTTTTCGTCTGTTTCTTTGACGAAAGTACATAATGTGTTTTTCCTTTAACACTCACCCTTGTGCCAAGTCAAAGACAAAATGGTGCATAAGTTGTTGCCTCACTAAAAACATTGCCAAGTAACAATAAAAACTTTGTGGGACAATAAATACTCCTTGGTCGAAGGAAAAGAGCACAACGCACCTTTTACATTTGAGGATGACATGTGTGTGGTAGACTCCCCCTGACGTCTACACCTCTCCCTAATTCTTACATTAATCAAGGGAGCTTGGAAAGTCTTCGCATTCCTATGTTTTTCACATGTTTCTCAAATATGGCCTTAGGCAATGATTTGGTGAACAAATCTGCCACATTCTCCTCAGACCTTACTTGATTCACTTGAATCTTGAGGGGGCTTGTTGTTACTGATTGTAGAAAACTTTGGCGTTATGTGTTTTGTATTATCACCCTTGATATATCCTAGCTTCATCTGTTCGATGCAAGCTGCATTATCTTCATAAATGCAAGTAGGCTCTTCAGTGGTAGAACTCAAACCACTAGTCCCTCGAATATGTGTAATGATAGCTCTTAACCATACACACTCATGAACCGCCTCATGTAGAACAGTGATCTCTGAGTGGTTCGAGGAGGTAGCCACAAGGGTTTTCTTGGTTGATCTCAAAGATATCAATGTGTTCCCAATGGTAAATACATAACCAGTTTGGGAACGACCTTTATGTGGGTCAGAGAGGTACCCAACATCAGCAAAACCAACCAAAACATCATTTGGCGTTTCGATATAGTGAGTGGCGCTTTTGTCATCAACATTTCCTTTAGGGATTATAGTTCCATCTGCGGTCCCTCTTGTCTCTCTGTAGGGAAAGAACAGTCCCAAGTCAATGGTTCCTTTTAAGTATCAGAAAATGTTCTTGATACCATTCCAATGATGTTGCGTTGGCGCTGAGCTAAATCTAGCTAACAAGTTCACTGAGAATGCAATGTCTGGTCGAGTGCATTGGGCTAAGTACAATAATGCGCAATTGCACTTAGATAGGGAATTTCAGCTCCCAACACCTCTTCGTCATCTCCTTTGGACGAAATGGATCTTTCCTTGCATCCAAGCTTTGACCGATCATGGGAGTGCTAGCAGGGTGCGAGTGCGTTTTGTCCATGTTAAATTGCCTGAGCATCTTTTGGACATACACAGACTAGTGGATTAGTATTCCACAAGCTCGGTGTTCTAGTTCAAGGCCTAGACAGAATTAAGTTTTCCTAAGATCCTTCATCTCAAATTTAGATTTCAAGTAGCTCGCAGTTTCTCTTATTTCATTAAGAGTACCTATTATGTTCATATCATCGACATATACAGCTACAATTGCAAATCCGGAACTTGTTTTTTTTATGAATACGCAGGGGCACAATTCATCGTTCTTATATCCCTTCCCAATCAAGTAGTCACTTAGACGGGTATACCACAACCGCCTGGATTGTTTTAATACGTAAAGTGAGCATTTCAACCTAATTACAAACGCACTCCATGGTTTAGAGGCACTCCGTGGTTTAGAGTCACTTGACTTGGGTAATGTAAGGCCATCAGGCATTTTTATATATATCTCTAAATCAAGATCCTTATAGAGATATGCAGTAAACACATCCATGAGCTGCATTTCCAGTCCTTCAGAAACTACCAAGCTAACTAAGTAGCGGAATGTTATAACGTCCATTACGGGAGAGTATGTCTCCTCATAGTCAATTCCAGGGCGTTGTGAGAAACCTTGCATCACAAGGCAAGCCTTGTACCTCAGGACTTCATTCTTCTCAGTGTGCTTTCTGACAAAGACCCATTTATGTCCTATAGGCTTTACACTTGGTGGGGTTAGCACTATCGGACCAAATACCTATCTCTTTGCCATAGATTCTAGTTATGCCTGGATTGCTTCTTTCCATTTAGGCCAATCTGCTCTTTGTTGACATTCTGCAACAAAGTGTGGTTCGATATCATCGTGCTCTATGATTTCTTGAGCAACACTAGTGTATGCAAACACATAATCAATGTATATGGAAGATCTTTCTATCAACTCATATGCACCTCATAATCTATTGAGATTTCTTTGTTCTCTGGAATCATTTCAAACATCGGAGCGTCCTCCAGTATTGATTCATGGACATAACTATAATCAGAGACAATCTCATGAGAGGGATTCTCTATATTGATGATCAATGGATCGATTTGTGCCTTACTAGCCCTCTTCTTCCTTTAGTGAGTGTCAATCGAACCAAGTGGCCTCCCCTTCTTCCTTTGGGGAGCCATGGCCTCAACCACACCTCCACTAAGTGTGGTTGCAGTGCCTCTATCTGCTGCACCGTGCCCCTTGTTGGGGACTTCTAACCTTGCAGGCATATTTGCAGCTGGTATATGTGATCTCGTCACTTTTGTGATATCAGTAAACGCATCAGATATCGAATCTGCTACGTTCTGAAGATCTATTATTCTTTTCACTTCACTTTCACATGGTGAAATGTGGGTATCAAAATGAGACAGAGTGGGGATAAACCACGACAATTCCTGTCGTTCCCTAGAAAATCCTTTTTCCTATCTCCCCCTAACGACGGGAAGACTGTCTCATCAAAGTGACAATCAGCAAATCTAGCGGTATAGAGATCGCCTATCAAGGGTTCGAATGAGCGGATAATTATTGGGGATTTGTATCCAACATAAATACTTAATCGTCTCTGAGGACCCATTTTGGTGCGCTGTGAGGGCGCAATAGACACATATATTGCGCAACCAAATATGCGTAAGTGTGAAATTTCAGGCTCATATCTAGTTACCAACTAATACGCAGAAAATGGTTGGCTAGCAGTGGGTCTGAAATGAATAAGTAAAGTTGCGTGCAATATTGCATAACCCCAGCCAGATATAGGCAGGTTGGTGAGCATAACCAGTGCCCTAGCCACCATCTGTAGCCTTTTGATGGTAGTTTCTGCGAGACCATTTTGTGTATGCATATGGGGTACATGATGCTCTACATCGATCCCGATAGACATGCAATAATCATCAAATGCTTTTGATGTAAACTCTCCAGCGTTATCAAGCCTTATAGACTTGATAGGGTGATCAGGGTGGTGAGCCCTTAAACGTATAATATGTGCTAGGAGTTTTGCAATTGCAGCATTTCTTGTGGACAATAAAGTGACATGTGACTAGCGTGCCGAAGCATCCACCAGAACCATAAAGTACTTGAATGGTCCGCATTATGGATGGATAGGTCCACAAATATCTCCTTGTATCATTTGTAAGAATGAAATGTTTTGTTTTGTGTTTTTAACATAGGAAGGTCTCGATCCTGTTTTTGCTAAAGAGCAGGCTTTGCAAAATGAGTGATGTGCCTTTGAAATAGTCAATAAGGCATAATGGGAGGGAGGTAGTGTTTCTGGTACTTTAGAAGGCAATGACTGCATTTGAGCAGTACTAGGACCGACATCTTGCAATGTGGCTGATTTTTGTCCCATTTTATTTTTCACTCCAAAAAAGGGATGTCCGTGTGAGTTCTTTAAAATACGGATCATCATGTCACGACTTGGATGCCCTAGGCGGTCATGCCAAAGCCTGTATGAGTCAGTGTCCCACATTTCATTGTTGGTGACAGCATAGGATTCAATGATCCGAATAGTAGTGAGGTACAATCCACTAGATTGACTCATAAGTTTCTCTAACATGCGTTTCCTTCCACATTCATTAGAGGTAATATAAAGGTATTCAGTTCCATTCTCATAGTGTGTTTCTACATGATAACTGTTAGCACGAATATCTTTAAAACAAAACAAGGTTCGATTAGCTCTTGGTGCATAGAGCGTCTGTGACTTGAAATGTTGCGCCATTAGGCAACAAATATTTGGCAGTTCCTCTCCCTTTTATTACTTGTGATGATCTAATCATCCTAGTCACAGAGGAATTGTTTCAATGGTCTCGAGAGTAGTCTGGTGCAACTGAACACGGGTTGTATCAGTCTGCTACTATCACTATCAATCTCACTTATCTGCAAAATAGACGAAGGTCAGAGGGAAGACCGGGTGTGTCGGCCTTCAACGTTCCAATGCCTAAGTCAGTATTGGGTAAGATAGTGATAATGGAAAGTGATAGTAAACAATTACCTCTTTAGGTTGTTGGAGATGATCTTAATGTAGGAGGTTTGTGGGAACTTGGTTCTGTTTCTTTAAGTATGGGACGCTCAGGATCCCGATATCACCCGAGGGGTGTCGGAACCCTCGGCTACGGAGCTTATCTCGCTGGTATATTGGCGATACAAGTCTTGCACTTCCGATACTTGTGCCTAGGAGGTATGTTTATACCAACAAGTCCCCCAAGTTCCCGGTCAAGAGTTCTCTTAGGTGGGGAGTTTGTCGTTGGTGAAAGTATCGGAAGTACAAGGCGAGTTTATGCCATGTGGCTTCCGTACAACCACTACCCCCAGTCCCCCAAGTCCCACTGAAGAAGATTCTTGGCTGGGGTGACTAGATCGTGTTGCCATTCAATGTTGTGTCGCTATCGTGAATCAGTGGTTGGGGTTACATGCGTCTTTTAACACATAAGCTATGCCCTGGTGACACTTGCGGTGATCCTATTTGCTTTCATGTGTAGGAAGATCGGTGTATTGGAGTCCGTAACGTGTAATAATGGCATAGTGGTGAGGAGCCAAGGCAACGGCGCATGACCTCTGTAATGCACAGGGATGTAGGACACGTGGTGAAATCTGGGGTCGTCGTCCTTACACTTCCAAAGGTCCCAGTGTTCTCGAGGTCCTTATATAAGGACAGAGGAGAGATGTGGAGATGGTTACTGTTCCTGCATTCATGTTGGAGCTTGAGTTAGGAACTAGGTGAGATTGGGGCCACAGTTGTGTGGAGAGCTCTTAGCTGGTCATGAAGTGGTCATCGTTGTCTCTGTGTTTCGATTGGAGGAGTGAACATGTACGCCTTCTCTGGACCTTTCTGGGATTATCTGAGGGTATTGGTGTGCATGGTTCTTGTGAGGGGTCGAAATCTGGGAAAGTGACTTACCGATAGTTTCTAAGTTGGAGGGGTTGAGTGTCGGGTCAGTCGGAGCCTCACGTGGTTTCTCTGGATAGGGTTTGAAGGTTTGTAATTTTTCGGGAGAGTCTTGAGGAAGGCGATATAAAAAGAAAAAGACTGACTAGTTATCTGTACGGAGTATGGCGCACGAGAACCGTAGTCGCGGTAGGCGAGAGGGTTCCTCTCGTAGAGGGGAAATGACCTCTCGTGGTGGAGGGGATGGAGCCTCTCGCACACTCAGTGGAGGTGTTCCCCACAAGGGCGTCGCGGGTGGTTCCTGGGGAGGTGGTGCGGGTGGTTCCCTAGTAGGTGGTGGGGGAGCTCCTCGTGGGAGTATCGGGGGGAGTTCTTGAAGAAGCCGTGAGGGTTAGTCTCGCGGAGTCCTGAGTAGGGTTGAGCAACCCGTGGTGGCTGATGTGCCTGAAGTGGAGGGTGCTGAAGTATTGGAGATTCCATGTTCGCCACAAGGGCGGTTGCTCCTTAGCAATACACCCATTGATCAACCGGGTCCGAGTATGATGGAGGAGCAGATTGCCCAGATGAGAACCACCTGGGCAATTCCGGACAACATTTTGTTACACCCCTTGAAGGATGGTGGAACGTTTAGCCATTCCCAGTTAGGGTGGGTGTGCTTTTACAAATATCAGCTCAGGTGTGGGTTGAGCTTCCCGATACCAGAGGAGTTGCAGTATCTGTTGTCTTGCCTGAACATAGCAGTGGGGCAACTGTCGCCCAATGCGTTGAGGCAGATGATGGGGGTGTTACTGTTATGGAAGCTTAGCAGGTTGTTATGTCCTAGTATCGACGAGTTCAATTCCATGTTCAAGATGCAGTACTCCACTAAAGCCGGCGATAGTGGCAATGTGAACTTTAGGGCGCACGGCCGTATTGTTATCCAGGACTTGCCGTCGAATATCTATGCGCGCTGGCGGGGGAGGCAGTGCTTAGTGGGCTGCCGGTGGTAGGATCCGGATATGGTGCACCGGGCTTCGAGCCGATTCCAACCCTTCTGTGAGTATCGTGATTGCCTTTTTAGTGGGTTTTCTTGCCTTTGGTGTGTACTAATAGAGTTTTTGTGCATCGTAGTGAGGCAGGGGGTGGATTTGACCATAATAGAGCGGAAGCGTGTAGCGAGGGTGATTGGTGCGTTTTCCAAGGGGACGAGGGGGTTCTATCATCTTTGTAGGCTCTCGATATATGAGAGATTTTAGTTGGGGAGGTTTTCGGGTTAGGGATTCTCTTTTTGTTTGGTGTGGTGTTGTATGTTGTGTGGTATGCTTGTTGACATGGTGCTTATTTCGCAGCGGATATGTCGAATGAGGGCCCTAGCAAAAGTGACATCGATCCCGATACGATTATTCAGGGATTGTTGCGAGAATCGTAGACGGTGAGGTGAGTAAATGTTGACCTGCCAGATAAAGTGCGTGTGACTGATCATCGGGTGAGCATGTTGCTGTTCGATGAGATGTATCTGAGGTTTCTCGATGCCGTGCTGGAGTATTTCAATCAGCGAGCTGAGGAAGAAGCTGGTGCTGAGGGGCAAAAGGGTGGCGGTGCTCGGGAGCAGACTCGAGATGCCCAGGGGCCACCCATGCAAGCTAGTGAGGCGAGTGGGCGTCCCCAAGTGCGTGGTGGCTAGCGTCAGTCCCTCGAGACTCGAGAAGTGACGTGGCAGTCCCCTCGGGTCCCAGCATGAGGGGAGGATCTTGGTGACATGGCTCGGGCCTCGGGGCCCAAGGTGGAGGTGGAGATCTCCTTCGAAGATTTGTTGGAGGAGGTGGAGCGGCGTCAGGCCAATGCCAGCGCTCATGCGCTCCTGGTGCAGGATGCGGTTCTGGAATAGCTGGAAACCTTTTTTGGTGATGAGGTTGGCGATCCTGTCTTGCAGGAGGTGATTACAGTGGACAGTGGAGAGACGGAGGTGACCAACCAAGCTGTTGGCGTGACAAGTCTGACAGTTGAGGTTCCTGAGGTGTAACCTGAGCCTGCAGAGGGTATAATCGGGGTTGCCCAAGTTACCGAGACTGGGACCCATGATGGCGAGGGGGAGGGAGCCCGAGTGTCAGAGACGTGTGCCCTTACAGATGGGGTCGGGTCGGGGAAAAGGATGGCCTCACAGCTTCGCCTCTAGAGTCCCCCAGTTGGTGTTGCTATTGATACTCGTGGAAGTAAGAGGTCTCGGGTTGATAGTGTATCTCGCTCGAGATCTACTAGTGGGGTTCTCGCGTGTACCCTGGGTGAGATTGAAATTACTGACGACACCATCCTTCATATGGTTGCTGACCTGTGGAAATGTCATCGCGACCGTAGTTGGGTGAGTGCTGAAGACCCATGCCTGGGGTATCGGGAGTCTCAGGAGAGGTTGATGAGGGTATGTATCGTTATGAGTTTGCTTGTTTCTTATTGCGTTCATGTAGTGTACATACATGTACATTTGCAAGCATAATTAGCTATAATGGGCCACGCTCATTGTGCCGCTAAAGGTACTAATTCCAACCAAAGGAATGACATACAGGTACACCGCTAGGCGGGCTACAACCTCAGCGTCGGATCACCCCCAGATCACCGTCGACGCGCCGTGCCAAAATGGCATCAGTAGCTCCCAGAGCTGGGAACTGAAACATTTCAGTCCCACATCGAAAACAAAGAGAAGAACCTCCTCTTCCTCACCTATAAAAGGTTCTCTCTTCTCTCCTCATTAATTACACATTCAATACTTACCTACTGTTACTTTGTAAACATAAATACATTGACTAACTTAGGCATCGGAGAGTTGAAGACCGCCTAGCGAGGTCTCCCTCTGACGCCCCTTTGTATTTTACTTGACAGGCAGCGGAAGTTATGATAGCATCACGAGTATCGATCCGCCCACCGGGTCAGCGGTAACAAAGGTTCAGCTACCGCCGAACTTTTAGACATCAACATTGGTGCCGTCTGTGGGAACCCTTGAACAAAAGGTCATCCCATCACAATCACCATGACTAACGGTAGCGGGGGAAACGCTGAAGAG
>BDJD01006026.1:42454-60688 GCA_002564525.1 Rosa multiflora
TTTTGGGCCACTAAAAGTATCGAAACAAAGTAAAAAGTAAAAGTAATTGTCGTTTACCGTCCAAATGACTAGCAAACAGGTAAATTGAGGTACGGGACGTAACACCACTGGGAGTCACCCGCCGGTCGAGAGCCACTCTCTCCACTCCCCGAGCGGGCACCTTCAACTTGGGAAGGGGCCATACTCTTCGTCGGCGGGACTTTCTTCGCCGGCGGGGTTTTCTGAGCCACCGGCACCTCGGGCTGGGATGCCTTAACCCTGTCAATAGCGCCCTTCTTTTTCAGCATCTCTACATTGGCTAGGGCCCCAGCCTTCGCCACCTCATTCATCGCATTCCTGTAATCCGCCGACTGTTTGAACGCTTCAACAACAGCGGTTGCGGCGCGGTCCCCTTCAGCTCTCAGGCAGGCAATCTCACCTTCCAGTTTCTTCACCTCCTCTTTCCTGGCGGCAGACTCCCACTGCAGGATATCGATCTTTTTATCCTTGGCGGCCACCCGTTCCTCCAGCAGGGACATGCTTTGCTCCAGCTTGGAGACATGGTCATTTCGTTCCACGTCCCGCTGAATGGCCACTTGTAGCTTTCCACGGGCATCTACAGCATCGGTATCCGCCTTTTTCAGGCGTTGTTCCACCTCTACCAACCTCTCCCTCGCCTCCGCCAACTCTCTCTCAAGACCCTGGATCCCCTCCCTGAGTTCCCGCTCAACCAGGGGTTGTTTAGACGCCTCCAGGAACATTTCGTTCAGGCCAACGGACAGGTGACCGAACGCCGAGCTGAAGGGCTACTGGTCAATGGCAGTTGGGCGCGAAATCCCTGCTAGGCCGCCAAACCCTAGCCGCTGGCAGAGATGGAAAAGGAATTCCCGCTCACTGTCTGTCATGAACTCTGTGTACGCGGCGAACGAATCCAGGTCGCTCACGGGAGCCTCTCTCCCCTCGACAGCAGGAGCCTTGGGCGAGCCTTGTCGCGCCTTCTTCTGTTGGCGGTCCCCAATGGTCTCCACATCATCCTCCTCTTCCTCATCGGTGGAGTCGTGTTGACGACGCCTTCGCTGAAGCACCCGTGTGCTTCCAGCAGTACCAGGCCTCGACTCCCTTGTCGGCTCCTCCATCCCAGCGGCGGTGCTGGTCCCCACTTGCTTCCTCTGAGGCCCACGACGGGTGGCGGGCTCCCTCTCTTTCTGTGGCGCGGCGGTAGTAAACCTCTTCTCCCCGCCTGCCACGCTGCCCCCAGCTAGGGCGACGGGCAGGCTGTCATCGCCAAGGTGGGAGTGATGCGGCATAGGGAGCGTCACCGGAACCTCGGACTGGCTCAACTCCAGTGTTTCCGGATTCACCACCGTCTGCTGAGCCGCCAGCCCGGTTGCATACATCGTCTCCAGGAAATTGTCGATCTCCGCACGGTCCATAGCTCTGGAAAAGGCGTCGCGGCTTCGCGTGTTACCCGGCGGCGTTTCTAAAAAAAAAAAAAAAAAACAACAACAGGTTAGCCTGGGACAATATGATTGAGGATACAGTGTGACGGGGACTTCTTACCAACGGCACGTGTCAGGCGTAGGTCGACCAGCAACTCCCAATCGGTGAGGAGGCGAAAGTCCAGCAGGTTGCGATTTCGCCAACAGCCTTTGATACGAGCCACGCGGCACTCTTCTTCACGCGTCAAGTTGTAGCACAAGCCCGCTGCATAAACATTGTAATCGTTAGAAGAGTACCAAAGATGTGGCCAAAGGGAAATCGCCAGTTATGTTCGACGAACAACCTCGAATAGGCTGAAACTCCGACTTAATCCTAAACGTCGGCTCCCCCTCGTTGGACCCAACCTGGTATTCCCACCCTGCCGTGGCCACACAGAAGGTCCCCCGCCAATAGGACATGGAGTCCCTCAGATTCTCGATCAGCTTCGGCGCTCCCACACGCCGACTCAAATTCACCTGCCCCCTGCAGCCTTGGCTCTTCACATACACCAGTTCGTAAAAGTGCAGCACTTCCGCCACGGTTGGTCCTTCACAACCAGACAGCCGCCATAGCGAGTTCAGCGCTAGCATCAACCGCCACATGTTGGGGAAAATTTTCCCGAACGCAAGGCCGAACTCGCACACCAAAATTTGTAGGTTGGGCACCAGTGGGAGTGTCACTCCTTGGCGGAATATCGCCTCGTGCACGGCGGCAGCCCCCCTTGGTAGCATCGATGCCTTCTCGTCCACCGTCGGAGGACGCAGGTTTACCACGCCCGGCAACCGGTACATCCCTTTCAACCGATTGACGGCGACGGCGTTCATCCGCCCACCTGCCTCGTCAACAAAGGTACCGTCGGAAAGAACCCACGCTGACTCGGCATTCTCTCCCGCCACATCTCCCCCGTCAGCGGAACCGCTGGCGGCACTGTTACTAGCTAGCCGCTCGTCAAGCCTATTTTTCGCAGCGGCCGTCCCCCCTGCCCTAGAACCCTCAGGACGCGAAACACGACCCATGGCTACTTCCCAAGGTATTGTTTGTAGCGGCTCAACCTCTAGCGGTTCTGGCAGTGAGGTTCCTGCATGGGCAGACGGACGCAACGAGTCAATAAATATTTTATCCGGCGCGCTGAACGACACGTCAGACCCTGAATCCTCACTGCTCGAAATCTCTATGACGTTAGCCATCCCAAACCCTAAAACCCACACCAGTTAGCACAAACACAGATCTAGCCTATTCTTACATCAGTTATAGCCAAGAACATCATCAACAGTTTACCCAGAAAACACCAAAACAAGAACAAACAACCCCATACACCTAACCCAGATTCAACCATCTAGTAAATCCCCAAAACCCACTTTTCACTCAGGGCATGCCAAGCAAGAGCAGAACACCCCAAAATCAAGAAACCCAAAACTGACAGAAGCAAACACACATAAATTCAATGAAACAGAGATGGGATTCAGAGCACCAACCTCAAAGGTGAAATCTTTGGTGTGATTTGGTGTGATTGAAGGCGCTTGTCTTCACCGGTGAAGACCTCGTACTCAAGATCCGATAACTCAACAGATTCCGTCCCCCGGAACTCTCTTCGCAAATCGCACAGAGCTTGAAGACGACGACTCGGGTTTGAAGTTCTCACAAAGTGTCAAATATCGCTAAAGTTCCCCCCCCCCTTTTATGTCAACATCAACGCGTTCTAAGCCGTCCGCTCCACAAAGACATCACACACCAGCCGTACACGTGTTGCAGGTCTCCACTTACTATCCGGATTAACCGAGGCGTCGCCTCGGTTACGAAATCCATAATTACTATCATTAATGGCGAGAAGACGGCGAGGCTTAGGAGACAAGCCTCCTCACGCTAACCCTCTACGGGTTGGACACGTGTCAACCACCACCAGACGAAGCGTCTGGTGGAAGTAACCACTTGGGATGAATTCACCAACCGTCCGAAGTCTCCGCTGAGCGAAACCCCGCCAGCGGAACTTCTCCCGTGTCATTTCCCAAGCGAAGAAGTCTCCGCTGAGCGAAACCCCGCCAGCGGAACTTCTCCCGTGTCATTTCCCAAGCGAAGAAGTCTCCGCTGAGCGAAACCCCGCCAGCGGAACTTCTCCCGTGTCATTTCCCAAGCGACGAAGTCTCCGCTGAGCGAGACCCCGCCAGCGGAACTTCTCCCTCTTCATTTCCCAAGCGACGAAGTCTCCGCTGAGCTAGACCCCGCCAGCGGAACTTCTCCCTCGTCATTTCCCAAGCGACGAAGTCTCCGCTAAGCGAGACCCCGCCAGCGGAACTTTTCCCTCGTCATTTCCCAAGCGACGAAGTCTCCGCTGAGCGAGACCCCGCCAGCGGAACTTCTCCCTGTCATTTCCCAAGCGACGAAATCTCCGCTGAGCGAAACCCCGCCAGCGAAAGTTCTCCCTTGCCATCCTGCAAGCTGGGCGTCTTCCGCTACACACCTCTAGCGGAATCCTCTTTTCATCTTGCAAGCTGCGTGCTTTGTTCAGCGCAATATTGTTCAATAAAATACCGCCAGGCACGTCTACTGGACGCTGCTTCCTGCTGCAGTCAGCGGGGGGATATCCGCCAGTGGCTGATCCAGAGGCCACGCCTCACGCTGACAACGACCGCCACGAGGCGTTACAGTCAGACCGTCCCTACGGGACACGGGGACTTGTCAAAAGTCTACGACGGCCCTGATCAGGCACGTTGACCCCCATCACTGGGGTACTAAAGATTGGGCTCGCTACCCAACACCCTCTGCTCCGTACAGCTCCCCCTCAAAGAACAATCCGCCGACCATCCGGAGGTCTACCTTGGCCGGGGAGTGGGGAACTCTCTGGGGGGCCTAGCAGGGGCCCACCCAAAAGGGTATAAAGCATTTCAAATCCATGGTTGACAACGCACTGAAGCTAATTATGCTCTTGCAAGTCTAGCGGAAGAAAACGCTTCAAACCGCCAAACAACTCCCTAACCAAGATTGCCCTCCTTGACTGGGGACTTGGGGGACTTGTACATACATGTACATTTGCAAGCATAATTAGCTATAATGGGCCACGCTCATTGTACCGCTAAAGGTACTAATTCCAACCAAAGGAATGACTTACATGTACACCGCTAGGCGGGCTACAACCTCAGCGTCGGATCACCCCCAGATCACCGTCGACGCGCCGTGCCAAAATGGCATCAGTAGCTCCCAGAGCTGGGAACTGAAACATTTCAGTCCCACATCGAAAACAAAGAGAAGAACCTCCTCTTCCTCACCTATAAAAGGTTCTCTCCTCTCTCCTCATTAATTACGCATTCAATACTTACCTACTGTTACTTTGTCAACATAAATACATTGACTAACTTAGGCATCAGAGAGTAGAAGACCGCCTAGCGCGGTCTCCCTCTGACGCCCCTTTGTATTTTACTTGACAGGCAGCGGAAGTTATGATAGCATCACGAGTATCGATCCGCCCACCGGGTCAGCGGTAACAAAGGTTCAGCTACCGCCAAACTTTTAGACATCAACATGTAGATATGTTGACAATGGTGTGTGATGTAGGCTGTGAACCTGAATTACCACGCCTCTGGCGAGTTGGTGGCTCATTTTGATCCGAATATAGCCCAGCAGCAGGGGGAGCTGAATGTCGAGAGGGAGCGGGCCCATGAGCTGCAGAGTGCACTAGACCAAGGTCAGGTGGAATGCGACGATATGAGGTGAGAAATCGACGATGGTCTCGCGAGAAGAATGGAGTTGGAGCGAGCGTTCGCGGTGGAGGAAGCTAGTCGTCAAGAAACTGAGAAAGCCATCGCTCCATTGAGGGAGTCAAACCTGGATCTTACCGGGAAGCTGCAACGGGCGGAGGATGGTCTGAGATTGGTTGATCAAGTCAGGGCCCGGGTTAGCGAGTTTGAAGAGCATTTACAGAACTTGGAAAGGTAGGTCCGAGAACGCGATGTCGAGTTGGAGCTTTGTGCGACTGCCTTGGAGAGTTTGTCTCCCTATCCTAATCGTGTGGTGGATTTGAAGGGGCAGGTTGGTAATTTACAATGGGAGGTTGACCGTCTACGAGATGTTGAGCTTGAGGCAGGCGAGAAGGAGGCAGAGATGGAGCGGCTCAGGAATGAGGTAGGCGAGCAATAGGCTCTGTCGAGTGGCTTTGCCGAAGAATGCATTCGCCTTCGCGCCGCTGCCGAGACACATCTGGACATGCTCTGCAAGGCAAGTCTAGATGTGGCGGACAAGGCGGTGGATCTCTATCTCCGGTCAAGCCATTTTCCAAGAGAAGATGAACAAAGCCTTCTCGGATAGGGTCTTGCACTTGATTAGAGATGGTATCGCTACTGGGTGGATTGACCAAGAGAAGATGGTGTGTGATATGCAGGCCAAGAAAGCAGCAAGATCGCAGGCTAGTGCAGCGAGTAGTGATTGGAGTTCTAGGATCGTGATCCGGAGCCCCTGTGCTGAAGCGTGCATCGGGATAAGCTGGTGATCTCGAGGTGGAGGGTGCTGTTGGCGAGCGGGAGGCCCCCGCGGATATCGGAGGCGATGTACAAGGAGAGAATGCTGGAGAGCGAGACGGAGTGGAGGGGCGAGATTGGGTAGAGGAGCACCCACGTAGTGCCGAGGGCGAGACCTAGCTTCTGTGTTGTTTTTTTTTTTGCTAGCAATAGGTGTTCGCTTATTTGTAAATGCTTTGGATTTTGTTGAGACAATTGACCGAGTGATCAGACTTTTAGAATGTCCGCTTGGTATTGGGACACGTAAAGTTTATGGGGAATTGATAATGTAGGTCATTAAGGCAGCGCGACGATTGTTAGTCTGGAGTTGGGTGGTTGTGGTGGTGTTCCCCTATAAATAGGCAGGTAAGGAAATGGGTTGATCATATTTTCAACATGGCGCTTCCTTTGTTTTTCATTGTGCTCCTGCTTCTGAAATCTTTTCTTCCCTTTAGGCATTATGTGCTGCCATATTTCTGGGCTTTATAGCTTAATCTCATCTTGGGTTATGGGCTTTATAGCCTAATCTCACAAGGACTCTGCTTCATCACCAGCTTGGGGATTGCGCAATCTATGCCCCTGTGAAACTGAAAAGCCTTCCAAGTGAGAAACCCAAGGACCAAGATTGTTGGAGGTGCGGCTGGCAACAATAATGGAGATCGGGTGGTGATACGGAGAAGAGTGATGAGCCGGTACTACCCCCCAGTCTTTCCCACCATTGACCAGCCAGCCTATCAACCCTCTTCAATCTTCTGTTGAAGCTCCTCAAATTCCAAAGAATCAGACTTGATCGGAGACAACTTATATTGAACTCGAGAGGACACACGAGGATAGTTGCATATCTATCGCGTTTGTAAGAATTATGTAATGTTATTGTATATCGCATTTGTGCAAAGTAGAAATTGATGTATCGCTATTGGCCGCAAAGCCCTTTGCAATGAATATTCCTTTTGGAGTATGTATCGCCTTTCATTGTGATATCGCCTTTTATTTCTGTATGAGGTTTTATTGTGTATCACTTATCACCGTAGTGGAGTGTGAGAGTAGGCGCCATATTTCAAGGTGGTATAATCAGTGCTGGAGGCGAGAGCGAGTGGCGACGCGTTAACATTGGGTAATACTGTTTGGCGTGGTACCGCGTTGGCATTTTTCGTTGCTGCCTTACATCGCGTATTGTTGCAGTGTTTAAGGGGCTTAGGAATCGCGATGTGTCATGTGGTAATAACTTTGTTCGTGGTGACGTATCGTCCACCATTCATTCAGTTTCTTCATGGCGAAGTATAGCATAGCATTCATGATCTCACTCGTGGAGACGTATCACGTATCATTTAGGTATTTATTCGTGGAGACTCACATAGCAGTCATTCATTGACGGTGGAGTACTGCATATCTTCAACGTTCATTCATTCATTCGGAGGCGTATCGCATAGCGTTACCCATTCATTCATTTGGTCGCCACTAGCAGCGCGAGGGTTCTCGAGGGACAGCACTGTGCTTCCTCAGCGGAACCAGCCACGAGCGATATCGAATTATTATGCATTCAATCATTGGTCGGCGTATTACGTAACATTCATTGATTCATTGGTTGGCTCATCGCGTAACATTCATTCATTGATTGGTATATCGCGTAACATTCATTCATTCATTGGCGTATCGCATTACATTCATTCATTGATTGGCGTGTCGTGTAGTATTCATTCATTCATAGATTGACTGGTGTATCACGTAACATTCATTCATTCATTCATTGGTGTATTGTGTAGCATTCATTCATTCATTGGCGTATCGCGTAACATTCATTCATTCATTGGCATATCGCTTAACATTCATTCATTCATTCATTCATTGGCGTATCGCGTAACATTCATTCGTTCATCGGCGTATTGCATAACATTCATTTATTCATTTATTGGATCACCACTGGCAGCGCAAGGGTTCGCGAGGGACAGCATTTGGCTGTGTCAGCGGGACCGGCGGTCAGCAATATCGCATTAACATTCTTTCATTCGTTGGATTCGTTGGCGTATCGCGTAGCATTCATTCGTTCATTGGCGTATCGCGTAATATTCATTCGTTCATTGACGTATCGCGTAACATTCATTTGATCATTCATTGGATCGCCATTGGTAGCCCAAGGGTTCACGAGGGACAGCATTTTTCTATGTCAGCGGGACTGGCCGTGAGCGATATCGCATTAACATTCTTTCATTCGTTGGATTCTTTGGAGTATGGAATGGCATTGATTCGTTCATTGGCGTATCGCGTAACATTCATTCGTTCATTTATTAGATCGCCACTGGCAGCATAAGGGTTCGCGAGGGACAGTATTTTGTTGTGTCATCGGGACCGGCCGTGCGCAAAATCGCATTAACTTTCTTTCATTCGTTTGTTTATAGGAAATAAGTTGGGATTTCTATATAGCGTGCCCTTGCCTGTAGCGTGTTACGGTGGCCATCATAAGGCCTATGGCGATAATGACGAAACAGAAGTGATCGATCATGGGTCGGAAGGTGATAATCGTTAACATTCTATTGATACGTTAAGTGGGTGTAGCGATTAGGAGTGTTGGACTCGTTACGAGAGCATGCGATGTATACGTAATATCATAGCATATAGTACCGTACGAAGGCAGCAACAAAATATATTTAACTAAAAGGTAAAAAGAGATAATATTGACGCTTACAAGCATGAGGCTGGGTGCGATAGCGTTGCAGAGGCGAGCTCAGAACCCCTGCCCTACTTCGGGTAGTATCGGAGATGCTGGATGTTCCACGGATGTGGGAATGTGATACCATCTGTTCCCCTCAAGTAGAAGGTAGCGGGTCCGACGACCTCGATGATTTCGTACAGCCCTTCCCAGGTGGCCTTGAGCCCCGTTGGGGTTGGCATCTTTTCCTTCATCACCCAGTCCCGGACAGAGAGGAGGCGAGGCATGACTTTGACGTTATAATAGCGAGCGATACACTACTTATTATTGATATTCCAGAGGTGGGCTCGCTAGCAACGCTCTTCCAAGATATCAGAGTCGAGGTTCAACCCTTCCGAGTTGGTGAGTGGGTCGAAACATGCGACCCTCTCGCTACTTACCTCCTACTAGATAAGGATCACGGCCTCGGTGTCGAAGGACAAGCAGAAAGGGGACTCGCCATTGGCCTTCGTAGGGGTCGTTCTTATTGCCCATAGCACCTCAGGGAGTTTTTGGCCCACAAGCCCTTAGCGTCGTCGAGTCTCTTCTTTAAGTTCTGCTTGATTATCTTATTGACAGCTTCGACTTGGCCATTTGTCTGTGGGTGTGCGAGGGAGGTATGTCGGATCTACGTGCCATACTGGCCAACGAAGCTCCTAAGACTATCATTATCGAATTGGGCACCGTTATCGGTGATTATGGTCTCGGGGATTCCGAATTGGCAGTATATGTTCCTCCACAGGAAGTTAATGACTTTGGCAACCGTGATCATGGCTAAAGCCTCGGCTTCGACCCACTTGGTGTTGTAGTCCACTGCGACGATGGCAAATTTGAGCTGTCCCAGTGCTGTTGGGAACTTGCCAATGAAGTCTTGGCCCCACTGGCAGTATGCCCAAGAGGCGATGATGATCGAGAGTGGTACTAATGGTGCAAGAGGGGAGTTGGTGAACTGGTGGCATTTAAGGCAGGCACTAGCGATACATTTCGTGTCATGTTCAATGGTAGGCTAATAGTACCTTGTACGTAGTGCCTTAAACGCCAGGTTCCTCGCACCTGCTGATTGCATCAAATTCCGCTGTGGAGCGATAGTAAGACGCGTTGTCCCTCTTCGAGGGAGATGCATTTTAGCAGGGGGAAAGATCTGCCCTTCCTGTATAGTTTGCTGTCTCGTACCGTGTACAGCGTTGCTCTTCTGCCGAGCCTGGTAGCGATAATCTTGTCCTGGGGCTCGATACCCCTAGAGAGGTAGTTGATAAAGGGGTGCATCCATGAAGGTGGATGCTCGCTCTCTGTGAGCCCCCGAAAATTTTATTTAATTTTTAGAAGGTAATTTCTCTCCAATTAGATTTTTCCGCAAGGTGATTAAAGTGGAGGAAATGACTTTGTAGACTATTTTGGTCTCGAGATCACGATTTAGACCTTATAATATGAGTTTGGGCCACAGTCTTCCTTTTGGGCCTAACAGATCACCAAGTGTTACCGAGATAAAGGATTGTCGGAGTTATTTTACAAAGAGATGAATTGGATCTTTAAGCAAATCGAGTTTTGGACCTATGATGAAGTCGAGAATTAACTTAGGAAGTTTCTGACGAAAAACGAATAAAAGAAAAGTTACAAGCTCAAAACCAAAAGCAGTTAGTTAGAGGAGTTTTGTAACTCGTCGAAAGGGAAAAATCGACATTTCTCACACACTAGTATAAATAGGAATAGAAACGCTAAAACCTCAAAACTCTCCTCTCTCCCTCTCGGCCGCATCTCTCTCCCCCCTGACCTCTCGCTCACTCTCTTCTTCTTCCCTCTGCCACCACCGGCGCCGGCTACCATCTCATCACACCGCTTCCACCAGTCGACGCCACACCTAAACCAGACTAAAACCCACCTTGAATCGCCGCCATACATCAACCCCGACCTTCACACGCGATTCCCGAAGCTACGAAACCACTGTAGGTCATCTCTCCTTGAATTCCGACCATAATCTCGCACACACTTCCGCTATTGCTTGGCTCAGTAGACATGGAGGAGGAAAACCGAGAGGTCTAGCCATCCACCGAAGCCGGACAAGGCTGCACGGGCGCCGCCGGAATCTCTCCTTCTGTTAAGATCGATTCATCGTTCTCTGGCCTCACCTGAGCGACACCACCTCCAGAAATAAGATCAGCGTCGCGTCAATCACCAAAGCCCTAGACCCCCGACCTGAGCCGACATAGCGCCGCTGTGCTCCACCGCTGAAATTCCAGACCTTCTCTACTAGGTGAATTAGTCACCTTTCTTTGTTGGATAAAGCCTTTGGCTGTTACGAATCAAAGCCCTAACCTGATTGTTTAATCTGAGATGTGAGGTTTTGAGGAGTCTGCAAATTTGGGATTTTTGGAGAGGGGAAGCTCCTGTGATAGTTTTGATTGATGTTGACAGAAGGGTAAGAACCTTGAACTATGTTTTGGATTTGGAATTGGTTGCGGGAATTGTTTATTGATGGTATAATTTCTGCTAGCGATTTGAAAGGTTGGTGGTGGAATTGCAGCTACAACGAAATTGGTGTATGTTTTGGAGAAGAAGAAGCGGTGAGTATTGATCTCTGACAAGCTATGGGATTTGGTGTGGTAATTGTATTTTGAAGTGAAATTTGGTGTGCTGCTTGAATGGTTGAATACTTGAATGTATGAAGAGAATTGGGTTGTCAATTAAATTGGTTTGGCTGTTATTAATTTTGGGAAAATGTTGTTTTACAAGAATGGACAAAGAGAGACCAATTTTGTGATTTTGACCAATTTTGTGATGTTAAAGGAAGTGAGTAATTACCGAAGTTCGAAGGGTGTTGTTAATGAAAATGTTGGATTTTATTTGATTGAACTAAATTAGGATATTGGATTAATGTTCATGAAATAAGGTTTAAAATTGGAGTACTCTAGTGTTGCCATATCCCGAAGTTATCGTAAGAATGTGATCATTCGGGAATGGTAATTACTATTTATTTGCTATTATTTAATGATTAAGTAAAAATGGTCAAACCGGTTGACTTGGAATACATTAAGAAAATAAGTATAATCACCATATCCCGAAAGGAGTTTCAAAGGCGAAATCATTCAGGAATGGTAATTATTATTTAATTGCTTAAGGTTTAAAAGCTAAATAAAATGAAGTCATATCTGTTGACCGAAATTTTAACATGGAAAGAAGTGTGATCACCATCTCCCGAATAAGCTTACTACGTTAAGTGAATTGTTCAGGAATGGTTACCATTAAGTATCGATTCAAGTTAAATTGGTAACTCATAAAGAAATTAAGCAAATGAGTTATGAATTGAGTACTTATCGGATTTAGTTTTTGTTAAAGGACTCGAGCGTGTGCACTTGGATTTGGACAAATGATCGAAAGTCGGGAACGAACCCGAATATGGATGAGCACTCCAATTCCAGGTAGGGTGAGCTGTCCCTTCCTTGTTAGATGTTTTTCTATATGTGGAATGCTCTAGTATATTAATATGTTGCCTGCAAGTACGTTTTTGGTTGTTCATTAGTCGATGCCTCGTGATATCCGTGTTTCCATAACTGATAATTGCTTATTGTGAAAACCGATGGTAGACTTGCATGTTGAGATACTGTACCCATCGTATGTTTGTACTTGTGACCTGAAAGTGAATGGGACCTAGATGCGTAGATACCTAGGGATCCCATGGTGTCGATAACCATGAACCTCCGGAGGGGGCTGTACTCCTATGTTTGTCGAGGAAAGGAAAGTACAGACAGTGAACCGGTCATAGGAGACTCAGGGCCAGGAAATGGACACTTTCGCTACTTGTAGTCAGAAGTACTATAGAGTAGTTGGCCGGTTCTCGAAGGATGACGAACCAGGTCGGTCACCGATTTATTTGAGTTTAACCGGCAGGTAAGTATTTCGGAGCTCCAAGTTGTGTGAAACATGCTGCATATGTTTTATAGAAGAAACAAATGTTTGTGGTTGCCTCTTTTTAAAGTATTTTCGATAAACGTGCACAATATTATGTAGTAAATATTTTCGATTATTATTATTATTATTATTATTTTCAAACCTGGCATGGTTGGGTCGGCCCTTTCTGGGAATGCAAGGACGAAAGCTCACCCCTACAATAGTGTGCAGGTTTCGAGTATGTGGTCAGGGAGCATATAGAGGAGGCACATGGCTCGGCTTTGCACATTTCTCTTTGACTTTGTTAAAACAGGGTTTTGGTCCCTTATTGGATTTTTAACTAAGTTATTTATTTACCTCTTATTTAATTACTTGTTTTCTACTTGCTTATTTACAAAATTTCAGGAGAGCCGTAACCCTAAGGCGTGTCTCTCATACTTGCTCTTACTTAGTGATTTGTTATTTTCCAAGTTGGGCTCCTATTGTAAGCCCAAATCTTTTAGCCTACTTTAAATTCCGCTTTCGAAAATATGTTGTTAGGTTGCTAGAATGATTTGTCCAAGAAAGTGTTTTGTGAACCAACTGTCTAAACCCGAAAGGCCTTGCGATTTTGGGTTGATGAGTTATCAGGATGTCATTCGTGACATGTCAGTTTCTCATTGGCTCAAAGTCACGGCGCTGTGGGACCCCTCTCTCAGGTCACCACACTCTCGGTCATGAATATCTCCAAGAATGGCTTATCGATGCTTGGTTTGTTTAGGATTTCCAACTTAAGGTTTCCCATATTGGTGTCTGGGGGCGATGTTGCCAACCTAGCGATGACGTCTGCCTTGCTGTTCTATGCCCGAGGGGTCAAGGCGATTGTATGGTTGGTGAGACATCGCTGGAGTAAAGACTTGGTGAGAGATTGGTAGTGGGATAGATGCGGCTCCTTGGCTTGGAAATCGCCGCCGACCTGGTTGACAACGAGTTGGGAATCACTAAAGATTGCCAGTCTCGTGACTCCTAATTCCTTGGCCAACTGGATGCCGGTGATCAGTGCTTCGTACTCTGCTACGTTGTTTGAGGCTCTGAATTTGAATTGTAGCACATACTCGTATGTATTCCCCTCTTGGTCAGTCAAGACCACCCCGGCGCTACTGAGCTTACTGTTAGAGGATCCATCCACGTAGAGAGTCCATAAGGACGTGGCATAGGGTTCTGAGACAGTCTCATCCCAGGGTGCGGTATCTTCTCGGGGTATGAACTCAGTGAGGAAGTCTGCGGCAGCCTGCCCCTTGATTGTTGTTCGTGACGTGTAATGAATGTCTAATTCTCCGAGTTCGATGGACCACTTCACCAGTCTTCCCAAAGATTCCGGTTTCTAGAGAACTTGTTCCAGGGGTTGGTTGGTCAAGACATGTATCGTGTGCGCTTGGAAAGATTACCGTAATTGTCGGGCGGCCGTGAGGGGTGTAAGGGCGAATTTCTAGTTATCCGTGTACCTGGACTCGGCATTGTTGAACCCTTTGCCAGTGTAATAGACTGGCAGCTCATTGCTATCTTCTCGCTTGACCAGGGAGGCACTGATCATGGTGACTGATACGACAAGGTAGATGTACAGAACTTCTCCTGGGATGGGTTTCGAAAGAGTGGGTACTGACGCCAGATAGTTTCGAAGGCCCTGGAAAGCCTTGTCTTGTTCGGGTCCCCAATTGATCATCTCGGTATGGTGAGTTTTGAGGAGCTTGAAGAATGGGGCGCACTTGTCGATTAAATACGATATGAATCGGGCGAGAGCGACAACCTTCTCGGTGAGGGACTGGACCTCATTCCTAGTTTTTAGTGGTGCCATATCGAGGATTGCCTGTACCTTTTCAGGGTTGGCCTCGATGCCCCTCTCGCTGACTACAAAACCCAGGAATTTGCCTCCCAGTAGGCCAAACACGCACTTGTTCGGGTTGAGACGCATGCCATATTGGAGTAAGATGTCGAAGACGATGCCCAGGTTTTTAATGTGATCTTCAATGGTGGCGCTTTGGACGAGCATGTCGTCCATATATACCTCTATGATCTTACCGATATGATCTAAAAACTTGGCGTTAACCAGTCTATGGTAAGTGGCCCCGGTGTTCGTTAGACCAAACGGCATTACCTTATAACAATTCAAGCCCTTATCTGTGGTGAAAGATGTATACTCCTGATCGGAGGGCTCCATGGCAATTTGGTTGTATCCCGAGAAGGCGTCCATAAAACTGAGGAGCTTGTGGCCTGCGGTGGAGTCAACTAGCTGATCGATTCGTGGGAGGGGAAAACTGTCCTTTGGGCAAGCCTTGTTCAAGTTGGTGTAATCGACACACATGCTCCATTTTCCGTTGGGCTTCTTTACCATTCCAACAATAGAGAGCCATGTCGGGTAGGAGACTTCCCTGACAAACCCGATGTCCTGGAGTTTCTTGACCTCGGCTTGGATTGCTTTATATTTTTCTTCTGTGAATGACCTTCGTTTTTGGCGAATTGGGGGAACGTTCGGTGAGATGGTGGGTTTGTGGGTCAACAGCTCTGGCGAGATTCCTGGCATATCGGGGTATGACCATGCGAACTCTTCCTGTCGGGTTTTGAGGAATGCGATTAGCTCCGCCTGGAACTGTGGATCCGTTTTGGACCCGATCTTAACTTTTCTTTCTGGGTGTGCATCATAAATAGAGACCGATATCAGGTCTTCCAAAGCATCTGGTCTCAGATGTTTAAGCTAGCGTTTATCGTCCTTCTTTTTACTGCGTGTATAGCGATCAGCTGGAGTTTCAGGATCTTCCCTTGGATCGTCGGGCTTGTCGGATGGGGATAGTAGGTCTGAAGTTAGAAGTACATCTCGCCTGATATGTCCCCTTTCGACAGTCAAGGAGTTGCATTGTCTCGCGAGCTCTTGATCGCCTCTGATGGTGAGGGTGCCGCCCGGGGTAGGTATCTTCATCATTAGCATATGCCCTACCATAAAGCATTGGAGTCCCCATATGGCGTCGCGTCCCAGGATAACGTTGTAGGAGGAGGGCAGTCAACAATGATGAAGTGTGCTGTCATGGTGGCGATAGTGCTGCCGCCACCTAGTGTGATCCGCAAATTATAGGATCCCAAGGGCTGTGTAATTTCTCCTGCGAAGCTGATTAGGGGTTCATCGTCTGGGGTGAGTTTCTTCCTATCTAGGTTGAAGCCTTCGTAGCAGCTGCCGAACATGACGTTAACCGCAGCGCCGCTGTCGACCAAGACCATGTGGCATCGATAGTGGTCGATGACCATGGTGATTAAGAGTGGGTCGTTGTGGTGCTTCTGGATGGTATCCTTGCTGCGATTAAAGGCTATCGAGTTCCATTTGACCTAGGGGGTGTGGCAACCATGGCTGAGTCCTAATATCTCCTGGCCCTGAGGGCATTGGCTCTTTTGTGCATGGTGGGTCTCGGGTGTCCGTGGGGCACCGCAGTGTATCGTTAGGATCTGACCATAGACTTCAATGGCATTAGCGCTAGTGGCGAGAGTGTGATATTGCGAGAGTTGGCCGCTCTGAATGAGGTGCTCGATGGCATTTTTCAGTGCCCAGTAGATATTGGTGGGATGGCAGGACTCCTCATGATATGTGCAGTATTTATCATTATCTCGCGGTTTGGATTGGTCAGGCTTGCCCTTTGGTGGGCGCGGGATGATGTCCTTGTGATTGTTCCAAATGTCCTCATAAGATGCAGTCAGTGTGGTATAAATCTCGTATCGGGGTGCATCGAATCGCTGGTCATTCTTATGTTGGGTGCCCCCGTACCGTGCATCGGGATGTCGAATGCTTGAGGAGTTGTATTTTGGCTTCTCGGGGCTCTTACCGTATTGCTTGTCCCTCCTATCATTATAGTCGTGTTGCTCTCATGGGTCCTTGTCATTTGTCTGGCCAGTTTTGTCTCAGCTGGTGTCTTTGTTCCTGGTATCAGGGTTGTTCACTTGAGGTACGGTGACCGGGTGCGCATTGGCGTTGGTGTCGCTGCCAAAGGTATCGTATTCGGCATGAATAAAGGTGGTAGCGGTATCGAGGAGGTCATCGTATGTTGCAAGGGGATTGGTGTTGATCTGCAGCAAGAAGTATCTAGGCTAGAGTGCTTGCTTGAATGCCTATGCCGCTAGGGCCGGGTCGAGGGAGATGCACTGAGTGGCTTGCTTCTGCCATCGGCGAACAAAGTCTCGCAATTGCTTGTTCGGTCGTTGCTTGAGCCGAAAGAGGTCAGGTTTTGTACGATACCCACCGCCGCACAGGATGAATCGTCGCAGGAACTTGTCTCCCAGTTCTTGGAAACTATCAATGGAGTTGGTGGGTAGGTTTAGGAACCAGCGTCGGTGTATCGGGTTCCGTGGAGTATGGATTGGAAGACTTCTAAATGGTGGTATGGGTCACGGGTCCCATTATACTTTTCAATCTTGAGGGGCTTGGCCTCTGGTGGAGCTTCTTAGCCTGTATGCTGGCTGTGAAGGGTCCTGTCTTTCCCTGGAAACCAGCTGTGATTGGCTGCAAGCCGGCTCTGCTTTCGGTGTTTTCCACTCGTGCCTATAAGGAGGAGATGGCCTCACTCATTTGGAGCACTAGCCAAGTATTGGGATCGGTGGAGGTATGTTGGCAGTCATAGTAGTGTTGGCATCAAGGTTCCCGTCGTGCCTGTAGTCGGTTGGGGGGTGGTGCGGCGCCAAGTTGGCCTTGAAAAAGGGGGGAATTCAGGTAGATCGTTTGAGGGTCTGTGTTGGTGTTGCCATGCGTGGGGCCAGTGGGACTTCCCAACGTGGGGTTCAGGGGCACAAAGGTGCCAGAGAGGCCGGTGGCGGGATCCGTAGTGAGGACTGGTCCATGTGTGGGGACACCGCCAATAGTTGGTGTCGGGGTCTCCTGCGGGTAGGCCCTGTCCAAGGTGTCCTCATGCGTGACTCATCGCTGGAGTGCCTCTCGTAGGGTCAGATTTTGGTTGGTTATATTTTCAACTTCCTGGCGGGTTGCTATGGCCTCTGCTCGCTCTGCCTCGACCTGTGCATGAGTCTCCATGAGGTTGCGCATCGCTATCTGTAGCGCGGTGGTTGGATCAGTAGTCATGACCGATCAAGTCTCAGTGTTCGGGCTCTAAAACTCGAGAGTGCCCTGAACCTCACGGGTCGTTGTCTCGTGCGGCGGATCATCGTTGCTGGTAGCCATGGGTGTGTTGTCCGGCCAGCAAGGAGTGGGGGGAGTCCTTCTAGCCCCAAATGTTTCAGTGGTCTCGAGAGCAGTCTGGTCCAACTGAACACGGGTTGTATGATGTCGCTTTTTGGGAAGCGCACAATTTAACCCTGAAATGTCATTAGTAGTATAAAGTAAATAGGGATCGTTCTATTCCGGGGATTGAGGGTACACCTGTCAATGTAGGACAAATAAATAATTAAAATTAAAACAAAGTATAATATTCACAAAGGTATTCACAATTATAAACATTGTTTTTGGTTTTCTTTTTCCGAAAATAAATACTAAGTTAACAAAACAATTAAAATGCAAAAACATAAAAACACAAATGGGATGTGAGAACAAGGATCAAAGTCGAAACTCATGATTAAAATTGATTCAAGTTCATCATTGTTCATCATAGTCATGCAAGAGGAGTTGATCATGTGAAACGTTCAAAGCAAACAATTTCCCATATTTTACTTTCAATGCTAATTAACCTAAGCGAAAGCACCTAGATTAAT
>BDJD01006026.1:74072-96853 GCA_002564525.1 Rosa multiflora
GAGCATGGCCTATTATAGCTAATTATGCTTGCAAATGTACATGTATGTACAAGTCCCCCAAGTCCCCATTTAAGGAGGGCAATCTTGGTTGGGGAGTTGTTCGGCGGTTTGAAGCGTTTTCTTCCGCTAGGCTTGCAAGAGCATAATTAGCGTCAGTGCCTACTGTTACTTTGTCAACATAAATACATTGACTAACTTAGGCATCGGAGAGTTGAAGACCGCCCAGCGCGGTCTCCCTCTGACGCCCGTTGTATTTTACTTGACAGGTAACGGGAATCGCGACATTAATACAAGTACCGATCCGCCCACCGGATCAGCGTTAACTAAGGTTTGGCTACCGCTAGACTTTTAGACATTAACAAAATCAAATGAATTCATTACTTCAGAATAAGATCTGAAATTTATTAACAAACCAATGATAATCAAATCAAGGTTTTGTTTAGAAATCTAATTTATCAACTCTTTCTTGTTTGACAGAAGGGTTCTTAGGTGCCCTAGCACCTTGTTTCCATGATCACTAGGACCAGCACCACCATCTCTGCTCCATACATTGGGAGGGCCTCCACGGCCCATACCACAACCCCCACGTCCCTTGCCACATGGGCAAGGATTAGCACGTCCAACTCCCTTTGAATTGAGGTTCTTTCCGCCTTTCATTTGTCCATAATTAGCCTCTGGAATTTTCTTTATCCCAATGGGTTTTGCACTGCTGTTCAAGAGAACTTCATTATGCCTCTCAGCCACTTGCAGTAGGTTGATCAGCTTATTAAAGGTTGTGATTCTTTTGTTGTCATACTCTAGCCTATACTGGTTCGCTAGTATAAGTGATGAAGTGGGAAAAGTGGAAAGAGTCTTCTGGATCATATCATCTTCTCCTTTCTACATAAATTTAGACGTGCCTTTAGGCGCAACATATCCTTGTTGAAGTCGTTGACCCTTTTGTAGTCAAGCAAGCAAATTTCATTTCACTGAACGGTCAGTTATGGGAGTAAAGTGTCCTTAATGTACCCAAAACATTCCTTAAGGGCATTCCACAGTTCTTTGAGTGTCTTCAACTAAAGGTACTCCCAACGTAGGCTAGGATCAATATGTCGCCTCAAAAATATTAAGGCATGCATTTACTTTCACCTTGTCAGACAGTGCATCATCTTTGGGGTTAGTGGGAGTTTTGATGGTGGCAGTGTAGTTTTTTGTGTTACGTCCCGAACCTAAATTTAATGGTTTACTAGTCATTTGGACGGTAAACGACAATTACTTTCACTTTTTACTCTGTTTCGATACTTTTAGTGGCCCTAAAAGTTGACTTTTTGTTGGTGTAAAAATTTGAGAAAGTTTCCTTCATGGAAGTTGTAGAGGACGTTAAACCGAGTCTGTGGACGTGTGGTACGTAAAAATTGGAGTTCTTATGTGCAAGCTATGAGTGAAATACGAAAGTTACTATTCATGGTAAAAATTTAGTTAAATAAGGAAATTTACTGAGGTAGGTTTCCAAAACCGAAAACCCACCCCTTCCCTCTCTCTTCTCCCCCGACTTTTCTTCCTTCCCTTTCGGGTTCTTCTTCCTTCCTTCGATTCCACATCTTCCGGCCACCAACCAGCGTGCAGCCGGCCACCATAGGAGCGCCTCCCTCCTCTCTGCACCCTAGTGGCCTTATATTGTGGCGATTTGGCCGAGGAACCTTGGATCGAAGCAAAGTTCTTCATAGTTGCAGTTTGGGGTTTTCTTCGATTTCCGGCGATTCCGGCCATCTCCGGTCACCAAACCGGCATCGAAGGTTCGGTTATTGCCAAAGATCATTTCCCCTAAGGTCTTTCATTTCAATTTGCAGTGTGGAGGTCGAATTAACGATTGCAATTTCTAAGGTTCTTGAGTTTTCTGGGTTTTTCTTCACCGGCCGGATTCGACTATTTCAAGGTAAAATTGGAATGTGTTGTAGTTGAGAAAATTGTTGGGTCTGTTGTGATGTTGCTGCTGCCAAAATTTGGTGGCCATTGGTGGTGGTTGCTGGTGGCGCGTGGTGGCGCGTAGGGCGAAGCTTTAAGTCCAAATTTAGTTGTTTTAAATAACATTTGAATTATAGAGGTGTAATTGTGATTTTGGTGAATTTTGGAGAAGCTTGGAATTAGTTATGAAGTTTTGAAGTTTAGGGTTTTGATTATCGAATTACGAGAATCCGACCGTCGGATTTCTCTCGGTTCTGCCCTAGAACCTTTAAACTAATGAGTTAGTATTAGGGGTGAAGTTGGATTAAATTGGAAAAGAAATTGGAAGTTTGATTAGGAGGATAAGTTATTAGAATTGTATTTAATTGCCGAACCGTTATTCATGAATCATATTTATGTACAGGGCGACGTACCGAGCTATTGCTCGACGAAGAAATTCGTACGCATGATCGCCTAAATAGTACTGTGAGTGGACTTTTGTTTTCAAAGAATGATGCATGCATTTATTTTTCCGAAATGATGATTGGTTTATTTAATTATTTATCGTTCTATTTATTAAGTATAATATTTGGCTTTGGACTATACTTTTGGGCATTGTTTTTCCATATGAGTTTCGGAATTTAATTTTATTATACTCGGATTTGGATTTAAGATTTATTTTTCGGGAGTATGATTTGATTTTCGGAAATTGATTAATCCATCTCGAGTATGAGTTGGGAAATGAATTTGTGAGTTATGTGATGATCGATGAAGATTTTTCCGAGGAGAATTCCAGAAATTTTATTACATCTTATTCGACGATTTTCAGATTTTTCTACCATATTATCGTACTTGAGGTTTTCGGAAGGATTCTCGCCTATTTGATTATGTTTTCAAGAATATTTTGGCGTGCGGGGTCACGTCACTGGAATATATGTATTTTCTCGTGAGCAATGTGGGAAAGCCTTATGGATTTATGGTTTTTACTGGTTTTGAATGTTTTCTTCACCATACCGGGGTCCAATTGCTAGGTCTCCTCCTCACTTACTTTGTGTTTGTGAGTGGCAGTTGAGGTAGCTTATTCTCCTCCTCACGTGGGTGGCAGTCGAGGTTATTAGTTCTCCTCCGTACACAATCTATGTGTGAGTGGCAGTCGAGGGTAGGTAGAGCCAAAGGGGCTCCTTTACCTGTATGGTGACATCTCTTCCCCATATCCTTTTATTGGTTACTTGACTAGCGGGGCTAGTCCGATTCTTTTAGCCAGCGGGGACTGGTATGTTTTCATGAGACTCCGAGTTTTAAACACATACATTTTATAAACGTTGCATGCATCGAAGTTTTAAGAATTTAAATTCGTGGGAAAGTAATACAACTTCTTTTCTTTAAAATTATTCATTTATTTGTTTATTTTTGTCCACTCACTCTAACGTGTTTTTCAATTACTTTCCCCTGGGCACTTCGGTTTCAAATGCCCAGTTTGCAGGAAAAATTAGTTGAGGTCATGTGTACATTGGAGTTGAGGCATAGTCAACAACATGGCTTCCGTGTTTTTCTTTGTTTTAGGTTTTCCTTGACTACCCTTGCTATTAGAATTGCTCTGATCGCTTGAGAAATTAATGTTATTTAAGTTGTGATTTGTGTTATGTGAATTGGGATGATGTTGATTTGGGGAGCAGGGTGGCTCCAGGAGCATAAGGATGAATTGAGTTAGAAGCGTAAATGTTTTGGGTAGCCTACTTTTAGGGGAAGTTCCTCCAAATTTTTGGTAGAATTTCTTCTAAGGTGGGCCCCGCAGGGCTACTTCGGATTTCGGGGTAAAATCCGGGGCGGGTCCTGTCATTTTGCCACAAAGGCAGTTTCTACATCGGAAACCCAACGGTGGTACTCAAGTCCTTTTGAGTCCAAAATGTCAAATTCAGGTCGAGTTGGATCAGCCATCTACATAAACAAGAGAGCAGATATAAATTACGCAGTCATAAAGACATCCACGTAAATTATTTTCCAAAAATGTGAATTAGATTTCTAGACCAAGATTCATAATGGTTGCATTTTTCGATGCTCTGTGAAAATGCTTTAGCACGGTAAGTGTGTGCGCATGAATTTTCTTTATCATGGCAAAATGGAGTTTATATATTGCATTCTAAAAATAACCATAGCATATATAAAAATAAAGTATATAGCAAGCTCAAATTTCACAAATATATATATATAACAAAATAAATGTTACACATAATAATAGCAATAATATATCATGCATAAATAAATAAACGTAAATAAAATTCGCAGAACTTGCTTGAAATTTGACAAAAATATAAACAGTAAAATATATAATTATGTTTAAAGATAAAATATAAATAACAAGACATGCTTAAAAAGTTGAATATTATCTAACTAACATGCTCAAAAGTTCATGATAAAAACATAAACAATAAAATATAAAGCATGCTTAAAAATAGAAAACATAAAATTCACATGCTTTAGGTTCCATGAATACATATAACACATATAATAAGATACATGCATGAAAAATGAAATATAAATAAGGCAGCCAAAAAATAAAATAAAACATACTTGGATTCAAGAAAAAGAAACAATCCTAACGCGCGCGCGTGTTGATGCAGGAGTGCGTAGCGATGTTTTTAGGCTTGAGAAAAACTGGGCCGCTTTCTCTTTTTTCAGTAGTGGGCCACAAGGCCTTGTTTTTTTTCTTTGCTTTTTCTCTTTTTTTTTCTTTTTTTTTTGGGCCGCAGGCCTAATTCTTTTGTTTTTTGTTTTATATTTCTGCTGGGCCGTAGGCCTACTTTTATTTTTGTATTTTTTTTTATTCTGGGCTTCAAGGCCTGCTTCTTTTTTTTTTTGGTTGGGCCAGGTCCTTTTCTTTGGGCCGGGTCACACCTTTTTTTTTTCTCCCTCTTTTTTTTTTTTTTTACTATTTTTTTATTTCTTTCTTCTTCTTCTTGCGTCTTCTTTCTGGGTATAGTGCGCAGGGGGCTATGCAACTGGGATGAGGCCGGGATTGTAGGGATTGGTGCGGGATCTGCGTGAGGCTAGGCGACGCGCACAAGGTGGAGGCAGCGCGAGGATGGGCTACTGCAGCTGGTGGAGGCGGGGTGTTGCAACGCGCGGGGCTGAGATGCTGCAAATTGGGTTGTTGCAGCGCGGAGGCTGGGGTGCAGGCTGGGCAAGTGCGGAAGGGAGGGCCGAGGGTGAGGTGGGTTGTGCGCTAGGCTGGGCAGCAAGGTGGCTGTTGGGCAAGAGGCTGGTGATGGGCAGGGGCCTTACGTGCTGATGCAACGCTAGCGAGAGGGCCGGCGGTAGAAGGAAAAAAAAAATTTCGAAGCTAGGGTTTTTTTTTTGAATTTTTTTTTTGGCTATTGGTTCTGAGTGTGCTGATAATGTGTAAAAGTAAATTGAGATTGGAATTGGTCTACTCATTTCATTTCATAGCCCCTTTATATAGGGATGCAATTACAATGGAAATATTGATTAACATCAATTACAATAATGATATTCAATATTGATTGTGATGTGATTGCAATTCCTTGATTCCCTCTTCGTCTGTTTCTTTAACGAAGACACATAATGTGCTTTTCCTTTAACAAAATATAAATATTTATTATATTTTGGTGGCCTAAAAAATAATAAAGTTTTTTTTTTTTTTTTGAGAATGAAATAATAAAGTTATGAAATGTGGAATATGGAAGGGAATATTGAGATGCTAGGGTGTTCAAACCAATATTTAAAGAATTTATAAAAGTTAATACAGTAGTAATTGACTTTGATTAATAACAAGTAATTTGAGAACTCATTACCATTTGGTTTAGTGACATAAGTGGTCGTGAGTTTGACTCACTTGTTGTAGATGAGTTATTTATTTGAATAAAAAAAAGTAATTTTAGAAGACCTTGTTTAAAAATTATAATAAAATCGTTGTATTTATGATATCTTGTTTAATAATTAACTTTGACTAAAATAAGTAATTTTGAAAACTTTTTTTTTTTTTGAGTAAAAAGCAGAAGCTTTCATTGAATTAAAGTAGATGGTTACAATCGAATTGTAAAGCGTCCAAAATACAAGCTGGATCTTGGTCAATCCAAACCTGATTGGCATTGGATTCATAAGCAAAAGCAACTAGTCTATGAGCCACCATGTTGGCAGTTCTAGGAGCAAACATAAAAGACACGTCCTTGCCATGTTTACTGCTATTTCGGATATTAGCAAGGATGTTGGCATTTTCACTCAACTCAAAATCATTAGCACCATCCTCCTGAATGGCAATCTGGCAATCACTCTCTAGGCAAACATCCTGTAACCTTAGCTGCAGCAGTAAATCAATACCAGTTCTAATGGCAAGTAATTCCACTTGTTTTGGAGACGACACAAATTGAAGGGAGTGAGAGAAACCTGGTAGAGATTATACAAAATGACTGCAATGACATATCTCAGAATAAGCACATAAAAACTTATATACTATAATTGGCATATAGGAGTGCTATAGTAGTCGCATCCTAGTTTAGGATTGCAACAGTGTATCTATCCTAATGTCTGCAGATTTACATAACTATGACAGATATAGGATTGATATAGTAATCTGATCCTAAGTTAGGATGCGTAAGTCATTGCAATCCTATAACAGAATAATCTCATATGTAAGATAATGACTATGTCAAATACAAGATTGTTATTAATTAAACGGCAACATGAATCATAAATGATGAGGATAATCTGCAGTAAAATAAGTATAAATACAAAACAAGATTTATAAGAGCATGTGATACTAACACGATGGAGTGCCACTATCCATTGATGCTTCTCCAAGATCCACTCTTTATCTCAATTGTTAGATGGGACAATTATTTGAGTGTGTGTAGTGTTCTTGCAGGGATCAATGTAGGCTGTTCAATCTCCTTATATAGACAAGGCAAATGAGGCAGTTCCTTCCATCAAGGAACTGTCATATAACTGCCATACCTTTGTCTGATTGGTTTGATCCAAATAACCATACAATTTGAATTTCAAATTCAAAACAGATCATTATCATAAAACCAATTTTCGATTACAGGTTTTATGTATTTATATGTGTTACTATTTGGACTCAAAACATCTCACATATATCAGTCTAAGAAATATTGCTGATATGTAGTTCTAATGAGTTTTACAAAACCCGCAACAAAAGCACCATTATCTCTTCTGATAACCCCACCTATACCCCCAATATTCTTTGAGGGCAGGAAAGCTCCATCAACATTGATTTTGAGCTTTTGTGGTTTAGGTGGGATCCAATATCTACTAGACTTGGCTGTCATGTGTACCACCTGCGACTGCTGCACATGTAAATATTCTTTATACTAAGTCAAGAATTAGTCATGATGGCCTGTGCATTTTGATAGTACCAAACCATAATTTGCTGTTTCTGTTTTTCCAACGAGCCCAAACAATCATTATCAACTTTTCCCAATCTTCTTTACTTAGATGCTCTCCTTAAGTCAACATCCAATCCTTAAAAGTACACAACATAGTGCTTTGAATTGAAATGGTTGTTGCAGCAAGAGTTTCTTTTGCAATATGGCAGTGACCAAAGACACATGTGTTTGTTTCAAGCACCTCATTACACAACAAACAATTAACAGGACCAGTGTAACCTTTTTGAACCAGCTTTTCTCTTGTAGGTAGGATATTGTTGACAGCCCTCCAGACACAGATTTGCACCTTTCCAGGAACCTTAGCATTCCAAATTCTCTTCCATAAATTTCGATAAGGATCTCCAGATGAAGTGGATGTTAGAAAGCTACCCATCACCTGCTCCCTCGCAATCCAATATGCAGATTTGACAGTATACTTACCATTTTTCTCAGGCATCCACCTATATAGGTCTTCAGTTGCTGCTCGACTTAGTGGGATACTAAGTATTTTTTCGACACCCACAGGCTAAAAAGTTTCACACAAACCTCATGTTTCCAACTTCTAGTTGTAGGTTCAATTAAATCTGCCACCCTATGAACAATTGTATGAAAGGGTATTTATAATAAATAATCTGGACAATCCGGTATCCATCTATCATTCCACACATTCACCTTGGCTCCATTACCAATTTTCCATTGTACACCAGTAGCAAGCACATGTCTACTCTCCAAAATGCTTCTCCAAGAGAAAGATGGAGCTTCCTCCAACTCTGCTTCCCAAAAAGAGTGATTTGGAAAATATCTAGCCTTGTACAGTTTGGCTATCAGAGAATAAGGATTTGAAACCAATCTCCAAGCCTGTTTATGATAGGAGCAAAAAATGCGACGTTATAATGTTTAACTCCCTATATTTTGCTAAGTTATTTCCTTTATCTTGATCAATTTAACTTAGTTAGTGTTTTGCGGGTGAAAATGGAGTCTCAAAGTCCGAAAATGGCTAAGGAAGGCACAAGTGGCGCATAAATGGAAAGAAATGAAGAAATGGAAGTTCTCCCAGTTTGACTAGGAAAAGGAATCCTAGTTGGAGTAGGAATCAGAAGCTGACTTGGATTCAAACTCTTAAGTGGAGGAATTAGAAGTTCTACTTGGACAAGGAAACCCAATTCTACTTAGATAAGGAATCCTAGTGTGACGAGGAGTCCCTGTTGGATAAGGATTACTCAAGAAGGTTCCGGAAGAGTGTAGAAGAATCGCAGAAAAGAGGTTTGTATTCAACTAGGAAACCGACTTGCATATGGAGTTCTACTCATACTAGGAGACCTGTGGAAGCATCTAGAAGTCTCAAGAAGGTCATATGCCGTGCACATGGAAGAGGAAGCAACAAGAGATTCGAATTACAAAGCAATGGGGAATTTGGACTTCTTGTTGAGTTTGGATTGGAATTGCAGTGAGATTCTTGAAGGTTCTAGGGAGTTCTTGATGTTTCTACTTCATAATAGGCGTGGAAGACATGTGATGCAAAGGAAAACTGAATTGGACTCAACTTATGCTTCAAAAGTCGAAATCATTACAGATTCGGAAATCTTCCTGTGCAGATCAGTCAACTTCAACGGAGTGTCAAAAATCTCTCAGAGCTCAGAAAATTATGATCTTTATATGGTTGGAAAGCTACGGATGTCTAGTTTCCAGAGATTTTTACGGTTTGTCAATAGATATTTTCTAGAGAAAGATATGGTCATTTTAGTGGACTGAGGTCAATCTTGCCGGAAATCTGTTTTGTGCCAAAGAAGTCCTAAATCAACACGAACTAAGAGAAACCAAGTAGAAACGAATTGGGAGAGCCTTGAGACGTCCTCCTATATATACCTTGTGTATTTGACGTTTCAAGGTGAACACTTTTCTCCACAATTTCGTATTCTCACTTGTTTGCTCGCTAGTTTCAGGTTTTCACAATCTCCAAGGAGCAAAGCCATGCCATCACCCTCCACCACCGTGATCTTCACTTGTTGTCGTGCAAAGGAGCTGCTTTGGACCTTGGGACGTGATTAAGGGTTGTTCATATGCTCTACCATACATATAATTCACGGTTTTGTGTAATTGTTGAATGGATTTTCTGCTTTGGATTTTCTATGTGTAAACCAAATCTTTTGACTATGCAAAACTATTTTTGAATGCAATTTTGATGTTCTATTCAATGATTGATTTGTTTATGTGTCCTTTGTCTTGATTAATTGCCGAATGCATGGATTGATGATCTGATTTTGTGCTTCATTACATGGAACGTTCTTGTGGTTGCAAACATGGGAAGACTTGCATGTAACTTGCTAGTAATTAGGTTTATGCTTGGTAACCCTAATTCAAATAAGTAGTAAAGGCTTTCTTTGAGTCGAAAATCAGATTATGCATGTGATGATAAGTTTTGACACGCTTGGATTTGCATGTCTATTGATTCTTTCTTGAACTTAGTGATTTGGAAACAGGATTTTTCAACACAGTTGCTTTGAGTGTGTGATATCGAACTTTTCAAAATAAAATTGATTTGGTGCTTTGCTATTTCGATTTGACTTAAGAAAGAAAGTTAAAAGGGAACAATGGTTGCTTTGATCTTTGTGTTCTTGGTTGATAGCTTTCCATGGTAACTATAAAGATTAAGGGAAGCATGAAAATATTGATCTTGAATGGTTCTTGATAAGTTGTTCTTCGTAAATTCTTCTTTTCCCACCTTTGTATAGAAACGATTTTTATTCTTTTATTTATTATCTGAAAATGTATACTTTAATCTTTAAAGCCCCCCTATCTTTTATGTTTTGTGTTCTTGTATATTTGTAAATAAATAAAATCGATTTAGGTTTTTAGTATGCATGTAAATTGTGAATAACTTGTTAATAATCTGAAAATATATTTTAATTCCGTGAATAGTGTTTTAGGATTTGTAATTGTGATGTTAACTTGTTAGAGTTTGTGTTATACACGGATTTGTTAGAGTTTAACTAGAATTTGTTGTTTGTATTTGTGTTGTATATGGATTTCTAATTTAACTTGTACATATTCTTATAATTTTCGTATACTTGTATATTATTCTTTTCTTTAAATTTATCTCACATGTTAGCACCCTCAATCCCCGGCTTGAACGATCCCTGCTTATTCTATACTAACAACTACATTTTTCAGGGTTTAAATTGGCGATTCCTTTTGCACGTACCAGTTTAGCCAACATAGCAAAAGATTATATGCAAAAAGATTTTTGAAACCGAAGCCTCCTTCCTGTTTTGCCAAACAAAGTCTACCCCAACTTCGCCAATGAATTTTCTTTTTTTGATCTGTATCCCCCCAAAAAAATTGGGCACACATATGATGAATATCATCACACCAGGTTTTGGGAAGCAAATAACAATTCATAGCATATGAAGGCAATGTTTGAGCAACAGCTTTAATTAGAATTTCCTTACCAGCTGAACTGAGCATTTTTGATTTCCAGCCAATGAGCTTCTTTCAAAGCCTCTCCTTTATATAAGCAAACTTTGCAGCCTTTGATTTTCCCACTCTCAGTGGCAACCCAAGATATCGATCATGCTCCTCAACTTTTTGAACTTGCAGAATATATAAAAGGTAAATGTTCTTGAATATCAGGAGCTACATTTCAACTAAAAGCAACACTGCTATTTTTGGAAATTTATCTTCTGGCCAGATGCAAGCTCATACGTGTTGAGGATATATCTCAATGTAAAGCATTCTGTTTCAGTTGCAGCTCCAAAGATGAAACTGTCATCTGCAAAAAATAAGTGATGCAAGGTAGGAGCTCCAGGACACATGGTTAGACTTTGTAGTTGTGCCATGTTCACAGCCTTTGTGATCAAAGCAGACAAACCTTCTTCACATGAAATGAAAAGGTAAAGTGATAAAGGATCACCCTGCCTAATTCCCCTGGTCCTCGGTACAATTGCTTCTGAAGGTTGCCCCATTTATCAAAATAGAACATTGCACCGATGCCACACATTTCATAATAGTATTAATCCATTGTGTTTGAAATCCCAATTTTGTAAGCATGGCTGTTACAAAATCCCATTCAAGTCTGTTACGTAATTTGGTCACGCGCGCCTGAGTCATTGTTGCTACTCACCTTGTTTCCTTTTTTGGGGTCAGATTTGAGGGTAAAAAACGTGGTGGGTAGTGTCTCAAATGTCGCGCATCTTCTCCTCATTACCGAGATGTAAAAAGCGTCTCTCTCGCATCCACCACCACAGAGCCTCAGTTTTGACTGGCTAGATTGGTAAAGAAAGCAGTACCCACCACCCAAGTACCCGGCGAGTTCCTCATCATCATCATCATCATCCCTAGGGTTTTGTTAATCAAAAAGACCCATGGCGGGGTTCGATGGCCCCGAATCCCAGCAACAAAACCAGCTATTCAGCGTAGGGTCAGAAGTGGAAGTGAGGAGCGACGAGGACGGGTTCAAAGGAGCGTGGTTCAGAGCCACCATTGTTCAGAGCCCAGCTGCTAGCTCAGCCTCAAAGAAGAAGAAGAGGGCGCTGGTGGAGTACAAGACCTTGGTCACCGAAGACGGGTCTCAGCAGCCACTGAAAGAACAGGTCGATTCCGCTTACATAAGGCCTCTGCCGCCTCACGTGGCTGACCAAGATCTTGAATACGGCCACATAGTCGACGCCGACTACAAAGACGGATGGTGGACCGGAGTTATTGACAAGGTTATCAAGAAGAACTCCAAATATAGGATCTTCTTTGAGAACCCGCCCGACTTTCTGGAATTCGAGAGAGACCGTCTGCGACTCCATCAGGATTGGGTTGCCGGCTTTTGGGTTCGCCCCGACAAGCAGGTATGCTATTCTTGTCTTCGTTTGCATATGAGTTGTCGACATTGATCTCATGCATGTAAGCCTAAACACCATAGTTTTGTTATTGGGTTTAGATGCTTGGGTTCAGGATTACTTTAGATTTCTACCTATCTGCCCTCCCCCTGCCCATTACACAAATACAAGTTAGGAGTTGCAGGAGAAAGTAGATGTTTTATTCAATTTTTCTTCATTTTTTGGTATCGTTTTCGATGGTCTAGTTGAGAGGATGCATACCTTTGCTTTAAAGCCTGTGGGGTGAGGCTAACGAACTTACTTTATCGACCCTTTGTAGAATCGGAAGATGTCAAATGCATTGATGGATCCAATGTATAATCTGTTTTCAGTTTACTCTTGTTCAGTGTGGAAGAGAGGATAAGTGGCGGAGTCTTTATTGAAATCTATATTGCTACATATCATTTGCAGTTCATATTGTTTCACCGTACTTGGTGATAGGTTACTTCATATTAAGATAATAGGGGTTCCTTTAACTTGTAATATACCACCATATCGGGTGTTGCTCACTATTAAGTATTGACCTAATAAATTATAAAGAATTTATATTGACTTTGATGTAAATGATGCATATTAAAGCAAAAAATTTAGTTTGTTGCATGAGTTGAGGCTAGTTAGTGTCCCCTGAGGATTATATTCATTGGTAGCTAATTGGGCTCTGTTCCAGGAGATACATAGTGCTTCGGATTCTCAACAAGCGGAAGAGCATCAGCCGCGACTGCTGCCTGTCCAAAATGATTCCAACCATCCTGAGGTGGCTGCACAACCGAAAACTTCAGGTGCTGCAGGGGATAACCCTGAATCAACTAGTTTAAGGAAGAATCTTGTGGAGCAGTCAAGTTTTACCTCAAGCATCAAGGATGTAGCGCCTAATGGTGGTGCTACAGACTCGCGTCCTTTGAAAAAGTTAAAGGACGACAAAGTGCCAGAGGCTACATTATCTGTTACACCACGGCAATTGAGGAAAACTCCAAATGATAAAGAAATGCTATGTGAATTAGCCACTGCGACCAGGGAAAGCAGTGGAACAAGAGGATCGAGACGAGTAAGAAAACCGGCTGTTAGTCAGCAGCTTTTTCACGTAGAGAGCTTGGTTGGTGAAAAGAAAGTTGTGAGTTATTGGATGTCTTCTCTTAAATTTTATCTGTTCTGCTCAAGAGTTTTTGACATGTGAAATCCATGAACCATGATATAATCTGCCATTCATGACATACTGGTGCTTGCTGGCACTATGAATGGGTCAAGAGACACAGACACATCTTACTTTACAATGGTTAAGCAAGCATCTCTTGCATAATAATTGTAGACCTGTAACAACTTTGATGCTATGGTTACTTGGCTTTGTTGGGGTTGATAGTTTCATATTGGTCAATGTGATACGTACAATGCTTCTTCCCAACTATTTAGAGATAAAAAAATGTTTACTTATAAAGTATTAAGTGAGAAAATTGATTGAGAGTAGTTCATGTGCAATGATATCTTCTCTATTTTATTTCCTTCATGGGAGATGATGATAAAGTCTATGACCCGGTTTTCCTGATCACCATTTCTTACATTATATGTGTAGAAGACAAAGCAAGCGAAAGATGGTGAGCTAGAAAACCACCGGGCGCGCACTGTCAAAAGTGCGCGCACTGTCAAAAATGAAGGAAGGCGTTCGAAGGCTCAATTTGGAAGTGCCTGGGAACCGGTTATATGTGCGCTTCCTAGCCAAGAGAGACATAAGGAAAAAAGTATATATGTTTATCAGTCAACTCTGCAGTGTTTAGTCTTTTTAATTAAAAGAATTTTCTGTCTTAAATTCTTAATGAGTTGAGTTGCAGGTAAGGAAGGGTATGGAGTTATTGGTTCTACTGGAAATGTTGTTCAAAAGGAGGGCATAAGTAAAGAAGCTGAATTGCCTCTCACTATAGAGTCAAAGGTCAATGGAAAGCAGGATTCATCAGCTGAATATCCATGTCAGATTCCCAACGAAGATTTGCTGAAGCTCGTGAGAGATCAGAAGAAGAATGCAAATGGTCCAGCACAAGAAAACAGCACGGTAAGCATTATAGAATTGGTCCCCTAGAAGTCAAAATAAGTTATTAAGAGCAATTGTAAATCAAACTCCAAGGTGGATTCTGCCAGAGAGGGAAACATGAATTCGAACTTATTTTGGTAATTCATTTGGATGGTTTGAGTGGACTTGGTCATGCATAGCTGGACAGAACTTGATTAAATGAATGAGATCACAAATCAATTAAGCTAGCTAAAGAAAAAAGTATATATGATGAAAAGCTAAAAATGCCATTGTGCTGGGAGATGTTAAGATTCTATTTAATTAGTTAGTTATCTAGTAAGCACTGTTGGTTAAATATGTTGGGAAGAGGTGGAACATGAAGCTCTACAGACTTAAGCTATCAACAATAATTGGATATTATCTAAAATAAGCTATCAACACCCAGGTTACGTCAGCTGAACATGGCAGTGATCCAGTTTTGGATAACCTTCTCCGTAGCCTGGTTCTTTTTCCAGACATGGTATAATCATGGAGTGAGAGATCCACTGTAACAATTTATCTTTTGTCTACATCTTTTCGTTCTAAATGATCTCAATGGTATTGCCTATGGATGTTTGTGTTTATTTGCGCAGGATTTTAAGCAGCAACCAACTGAAGGAAGCAGCCACAAAAGAAAGAGGGGCAGACCTAGAAAGGTTCCTAAAAACTTTATCGGAATCACACAAGCCGCACAGGGAGGTAAAAATTACTTAAACTCTAAATCATTTGAGTGATCTTTCAGATTCGGCGCTAAAATATGTACCCATCTACTTTGCTAAAGTTGAAATTTGGTACCTTTTGCGTATTTGGAACTATGTCAGCCATATAGGTTCTTTTGTGTCAAATTGGCCCATCTTGTTGCAATTTAATCAATATTTAATCCTAGAGTTTCCAATTAGAGGAACCATGAATTGGGTGCAAATTCAGTCCCATGTAAACTTCAGATCATCTTAGATTTTGGGGATCCTTTCTTCCATTTGGAGAAGTTATTGGACATAGTAAGATGAACAACATTGATGCATTCAAATATACAAAATTGTTCTTTGTTTTGTTTTTTGTTTTTTCTTTTTGTAAAGACGAAAGCAAAAACAAAAAACAGACACGTACAAGTTGTGATTGAACTACCTACTCCATTATGACATGAACCTGATTCCGTGATACAATTTATATATGGTTGGCATTGTTCGCATTGAAATGAGATGGATCGTAATCAAACTGTGAGCCTCCTATAGGGGTTAAAATTGGTATTTCTTTGCCTATTAATTTGAATTCGATCAATGGATTTTTGCATCGACAACAATGCTTTGTGAATATTTCCTTTGCTGAGAGCTCAGATCATCTGCTCTGCCACTGCCCTATTGCTACATCTTTGTGGCAGAAATAGTTATGGAGTCTTAATGTAAGATGGTATGGAGCTTATTGTGAGATGATACGTTCAAATTTGTCGAACTGTCTTATTGTGCCAGAGGTATATGTTTCCTTGAAGTAGCAAGAAGGGATTGGTGTTGGGAGGATGTACTGTGTTGGCAATCTTTTGGGTGGTAGATGGAGCAAAATAGGAAGGTCTTTACAGGAGCTTTGGGGTGAGGAGGTTGATAAAATTGTGAGATAGAGTTTGAAACAGTTTCTTCAAAGTTGAGAGTTTATTTATTTATAAATATTTTTTATTTATTGTAATGCTGTTGAGCTTTTGGCATTTTCAGTTTCCGTTTTACCTTGTTAATGCTTTTTATATGTTTTTCAGTTTGTTATAGATATCAGTGCCTTGCTTTGTAATGTATATATTTATGTTGATACAAGTCTGTTTCTGATATCAAAAAAAAAAAAAAAAAAATTGCAGTCAGGGAACTAAATGGATCAAGAAATGTTGCTGACAAAAGTTCTGTAGAAGATCAGAGACTTGATGAAGTTGCTTTGCATTTGCCCGGAGGGAGAGATGCTTCAGGTATGAGTGTGTAAGTTGATTTCATATTCAGCCTACCAGTCATGAAAAGCGCAGATGAGCTATATGGTTTGGCTGTTCTCTAGTGTTTTGAGCAACTTGAATTTTTTTCATAGAAGAGAGGAAGGACATGAAGCACTAGATACTTTGGAAACATTATCTGAAATTTAGAACTTTTGTCAATAGAAAAGATAGAGAAGTCTCCTCTTAGCCCAGAAAACATCTCTCTTTGTGGTTAACAAAGAGAACTACCATGTCTATGTTGTTTCTGATAGACAATAAGTATCTGCATAATGTAACAGAACTATTTTCTCTTTGAATAAAAAAAGGGAAACCAAAAAAGTAATATATAAAAACCTTCCCATCTGACTTGCATGTGTTAAGCATGCTACCAGAATTCATCCTGAGCCAGGATCGAACTCTCCTCCCTCAGATGAATAGTTAGAACCAAAGAGGCATTGCTTTTTTATTCTTTTGACCTTGCGTTCTGAAATCATATGTGGCATTTGTGTAGATTCACAAGATGCGTCCAGGAGAAATACAGCTGATGTTCCTGGAACAAGGGGCGTACCAAATGAAGCTGCTAGGACCCGTGTTCAAGCATCGGAAAATATAGATGATGATGACCAACCTCTCTCCACATGGTTTGGAGGAATACAGGGTCCAGCAAACATGGATGAATTAAGTAAGCTACTTCATATATTGATTGTGTCCGTTTTTCTAGTAACCAATTTGACTTTATCTGTTATCTTTTTTGGACCATACCCAGGTAAAACTGTTGAACAAGTTGAGCTTGCCAGAGATTCTACTCCAGTTGATTCAGTCAGTGACACTGTGCCAGATGAGAACCAAATTATGCCATTTGTGAAGAGCTCCCCAATCTGGAAAGCAATTGAATCATTTGACGTATTCAGAATAATGCCACAAAATCCACATTTTCGTCCCTTGGTTAAATGTAAAGAGGAATATCGCGAGGGATTTGCTATTGGCAATATGGTGACCTTTTCCAGTTTGGTGGAGAAGATATCGAGTCTGCATTTTGATGACCCTATACAGGTTTTTGATAGCATTCTGGAGAGTCTTTTTGACTTGGAAAAATATGGATTCAATGTTACCGTTTTACGTGGGCGTGTGAACGAACTTTTGTCTATCAAACAAAGGCATGGACAGTTTGAGGGCGAATCAAAAGACGTGGAAAGTAAGATGGTGGAGCAAACTCAAGAGAAATCAAAACTTGAAGATGAAGCTGATTGCATCGAGAAAAAAATAATTGAGTTAAAGGAGAAGCATGCATCGATCCAGGCAGAGATAGGGGCTAAAGAGCGTGACATTGCTAGCTTGCAGTTGAGTGTGGATGCTATCAATGAAAGCATTAAGAACACACGTTCTGATTTTGAGAAGGCAGCTTTGGTCCCATTGAGATAGGCCTTGAGAGTCTTATCTACATTCTTAGTTTTCTTGGATGGGTGGTAAACCCATGGTGAGATTTGTTGAATTCCTTTGGAGAAGGGATCTCAAGCTTATTAGGTATTACTCCGGAGACTTCTTGTTCTTGGCACTATATTTTAACTTTTAGTATCTAGTCTTGAATTGCATAGTTAGGGATGTTAATGTATTGGCTTGCCTAGATTTTAACTTTCATTATGTAGTTTTGAGTTGCATAGTTTGATAGTTAGGAATTGGTGTAGCCTAGATTGTAACATTAGTATTGTTGAATTGCATAATTAAAAATGTTGTTGTATTGGCTTGTTGTCTGAGTATCTTGCCAAATGAAAAAGCTGAAAGATTATTCTTTTCCTTTTTTCATGTGTTTATTTTAATTCTTTTTCCCACTTTTTAAGTTGAAGACGGAAGACGACTTTAAGGTGTGCGAATGGAAAGTGCAACCCTCCTTTTGGATATTAAAAACAGTTGTACCTATCAAATGGCCAGCCAATTGATTCATGGAGAGGAGAGTTTATAAAAGAAAACGTTACAAAATAAATGGAGGTAGGGACGGCGGAAAGAGTAATGTGACCATCCTCTTATAAAAAAGAATCGAAATGAACGAAATTGAAAATTAGAAATACAAATATATTCCTATTATAATCATTTATAATAAAATCTGAAGTTGAATCTCACTAATAAAGCTATCGGTAGAAGCGTTTCCCACGTCTTCATTGCTTCACTGTGAGTGGGTCAAATGCGAGAAGAGTAAGGACTCAGAAAATTTCAACATGCAAAATGTGAGATAACTAAGAGTCTCTGGTTGGTGCGCCAAAACAAAATTTCAAATTAGAATTTTTATCCTTTTATGTGGCATGGTAGCATATACTTTCCTAAAACCTTTTTTTTTTTTTAAATCGAGATATAAATTTTTTTAATCTGAAGGTCAGGATGACACATACGATAAATCCCTATGCACTTGTATTCTAAATCAGTGGCTGAATAAGGAAAAATTAGGACCGATCACTAGTACATTGAAGCTCAATTAATCAAGATCCTATATGACTACGTAAAGTCATTCCCTACAATATAAAATCACTTGAATCCTCTTTTATTAATGCATTGTTACGGTCATCCCACCATCACCATCATCGGCGCCTGCCAACCTTCTAAGCATAGCAAGATTCTATCATACAACGCCCTGCTCTGCTTCTCAGCCACTAGGCTTATAGCCAGAAGATGGATGGCTTCGCTGTGACTCCGTGAGATCAAGTCTCAAGGAGAAAATCCGACCACATCCCAAACCTGCAAATAGAACCACCATGTGCCACACCTAAGCACAGCCGCATCCGTAGTTAAGATCTCGAAAGACCGATCGATCAAGCATGACTTTACGATCTCCAGGGGTCTTAGGATGTCCTCTACTCAGTAGGACCTGACCTGAATCAACACAAACACCCTCCCAACATAAAACCGTTGAGACCCATCAAATCATCAAGAAAGTCATCTTCCATCTTATTTCTAAGTTTATTTTTGATGATGTTCATAGCCGAAAATGCTATTTCTGTTGTTGATGTAGAAACTGGCAGAGTCAACACAAGACAAATCAATCTATAAATCATAGGAAAGAATGCTAACTTTCTTGATTCAACTAACCGCCGACACAAATCAGACATAGAAGTTGTCTTGGCAAATCTTGGATCCTTTTGATTATCTGTTAGAAAATATCCACACTCCATATCTAGAGCAAGCATATCAGATGATGAAAATCCATAGGATAAAACTTCAAAGCAAGATTGCAAACATTTTCAGATCTGAATGTATCATTATTAAAATTATACATATATACAAAACCAAAAACCAACATGAAGATTCAAGCACTAGGTTATAACTTATAACCAAAACAAAAACAACAAAAAACAAAAACTAAGCAACTGAAGCAAGTGAACAATATTTATATAAACAGCCTAATATTCTAATGACCAAAAGAATGGACACCAGGACATGGCATATTGGCATATATAAAGACCTCCCTAAGTCGGTAGAAATCTACCAAAGCAACCACATATAATATTGCATATTTCAAACATCCATATTTAATATTGCAAGCTTCCAATAGCCACCGCAAACCAATTAATCCACCGCAAACCAATTAATCCACCGCAAAGCAACTAATATACTGATTATCATTTATCAATAGCCCATCCGCCATCCCTATCACATATTTCAAACATCCACTGATCCACAGATATACCGGAACATCCACCGGCCACTTCATGACCTCAAAGCAATTAAGCAAAAATTAGAAAGATAGAACTCACAGGAATGATAGGATTTGGAAACATTTCAGACTTGCCATTCAATGATCTCTTACGAAGTTCCGATCTTCCGAATACTTCAATTGAAGCCTCTAAAATTCAAAGCTCACAGTCAATTGCAAGCAAAACCCATCAATGGGGCTTGGGAGAGATGAAATTAGAACTTAGAAGTACCTTTATGTGGGTGATCTAGAGCTAATCAGGTTGGAGGAACTTTACTTGAGGCTTTTTCTCCTTGATTCTGGATTGGGCTATAGCCCAACCAACCCTGTGACTAGTTACGCCCCTGGACACATGAATCTTGCCCTAGAAGGCCAACATAAGATGTCGTATGAGGGGCGCACCTTCTTCCCCTTGAAGGACAAAGAAACCGCACCAACCCTGATCCAGTCCCAGGTGATATGGGACGTGATCACTATTGTTTTTTTAGTGATCGGTATGGTTCCGTAGACTTTGAGATTAGAATGGGATTGTAATTTCAATTCCAAGCTGATCTCGTCTCATCCTGAAATATTTATATTTATAATTAAAATTAAAATTTTAATATGTGTCAATTTTTTATAGCTTGTTTCTGATAAGAGTTTTTATCACCCATTCTCAAAACAAGAGTTTTTATCACCACTAGGGTCAAAACTTTCTTGCACTGGACAAAATGATACCCAACTTTCAAAAGTGATCAAAATGATACCTAAAGTTTTAAAAACAAATCAACTTGATATCTTGGTTTATTTTTTGTAATTTTTTGTTAAAATTGATCACGTGTGGTGCGGTGTTTTGTTGGGTTATAATAATATTTTACACAAAAACTGTTTTTCAATTATTTTTTATTTTACTTTGTTAATTCTCTTCTTCTATCTCTACTCTCTCTCTCTCTCTCTCTCCCCATTTTTCTTTGTTTCTTTAGAAGTTGGGAAACATTTGAATTTTATTTGTTTCTACGATCGATGGTAGAAATTGAAATTGAATGGAAGATTTTTTTATTCTATAGAAGAAGATTAAGTTATAGATGGTTGATGGGTCTCTGACCACAAATCACTTCAATTTTTGGGCTTGATTTTTCATTTGATTTAACAAAGAAGTTAGAAAAAATAAACCGATGTATCAAGTTGATTTGTTTTTAAAATTTTAGATATCATTTTGATCACTTATGAAAGTTGGGTATTGAGTTGTTTTGTTTTTAAAAATTTAGGTATCATTTTGATCACTTTTGAAAGTTGGGTATCATTTTGTCCTGTGCAAGAAAGTTTTGACCCTAGTGGTGATAAAAACTCTTGTGATAATTTTATTAAAATATTTATATTTGCTAATTACTCAATTTGCTTGGACTTCTTTGAACTTCTTTCAAGCGTTGTAAAGCCATAAAGCTTGGATTGATGGTTTTGTATGGATAATGATCATATATATTGGTGTTTGATTATTTTGAACTTTGAATGATCGATCATGAATGATTGGATGGTAAGTTGAATTATATAAGTTATATCAGATTATTTAAAAATATACCAATCTTGAATTATCCTGAATGAACTCGAAATTGAAAGGGATAGGACGGGACGGGATCAAAATTTTTTTTTTTAAAAGCAATCACATCCGGTACCGTTGTTAGATTCGGATTTGAGTTTGGGATCGTGGTCATCCTGGCCCACGCCCACGGCCCACCCCTAATCAGTGTTGTATTTATAAGTTTTATTCTGTCTAATTTAAACTTTACAAGGGTAAGAGCTACTCCAACAGATTCCCTATATTTTGATTTTTCTCTAATTTAGGGAAAAATAAGCCTCTTTTGCTCCAACAGATTCCCTATAACCATATCTATTTTAGGGGAAAGTGAGGAGAGAGAAAATCAAATTCCCTACATTTACAGCAAACTCTAAAATTTTAAAGAAGAATATAGAGATTTTATATATTACTGTAAACTAGGAAATCTGTTGGAGTTGGATTTAAGAAAATATACTAAATGTTTGACTTTTGCTTCCCTATAATATAAAAACGTTCAATATAGTTCCAAAGGAACTCTGCCGGGGTTTCTGTTTGTGAATTAGTGAATAAACTCCGAGATCCACTTGAACCAGTGGTTCTTATGGTTCGAATAAACGGTTTTGTTGATTTGCATGCGTGCTCTGTGAATAATATCCGGTTTACAGACAATGGATAATCAGACTCAAATAATTGTCGGCAACTTAATTACGAATGAACGTCGGAAACCTAGCTAAACATTGCAAGCAAGGGCTTATGATTTGCACGCGAACCATATATTAAAAGAAAAATATTCATGTTTAGTTTAGTCAAAAGATAATGCCCTGGGTTTGTATCAACCTTGATTTTGTGCTACATCAACGACACCCAACTGTATTAAGGTCCACAATTGTTTCCAAGAAAGTACCTTTTCAAGGTAACTGTACCGTTCATATTTCATAATAAAGCTTGACAGTAACATATGTATGATCTAGAGAATTGATGTGTAACTGTTAGTTATATAAAATGCATAAGTACGTACTTTTGAAATACAGATCACGAACCAGATATTAAAGCATACATAAGTATTGAAAAGTATACGCATCCGGAAACCGTCAGCAATAATCTGTCCACCAACTAGGTATTATAATATTAAACCAACACCGCCAAATTAGGTACTCATTCAACTGCATTATTAAGGTCTCTACCAATGGTGCTTCTGCTCTCGTAGTCGCTGTGGGCGACTATTTTTTGACGGGCCTTCAGGCAATGTTAGGACTTTTTGTATCAGCAGCTTGAAGATGTGAGGTTGTTTAGGTAGCGGCTCATATGAGTGATTATTTATTATGTTCAACTTCTTTTTATTAAATGAAACTAGTCTGCAATTACATGTTCTACATGTGAACGAAAAATTTT
>BDJD01006026.1:105401-156436 GCA_002564525.1 Rosa multiflora
TTCGCATTGTGTAATTGGCCAAAGACCTGGCGCCTGAGTGGTTTCCACATTCCCCAGCGTGTATCATTGCCAAAACGTCTTTTCCCTCCGCTGGGGTCAGACAACGGAGGTTGGGATGAGTGAACCCCTGGCGGTAAAGCTTGCCATTCTGAATGTTGTAGCGGGTTGCTCTTGGCTTGAGCTGTCGTGCTTCGACCTTGTCGGTGGGCAATGTTCCATTACACTTGTATTCGATGATTTCGTCCATCCAGCTGGGATGGACCTCAATGTTGAAAATTTCCGCCAGGGTTTTTGTGATGCTTGACTTGTCCAGTCACTCTACCCTTGTGTCCGCTAGACTTTGGTGTGGTTGAGCGGTTGCTAGTCTTGCCAATGAATCAGCCTTGATGTTCTCTTTCCTGGGGATCTGTATTATGGTGTGAAAGTTGAATTTTTTGAGAAGAGTCCTGACGTACCCCAAGTATGCCGCTAACTGTTGGTCCTTGGCCTGGAAACAGTCATTGACCTAGTTAATAACTAGCTAGGAGTCGCTGACACTATCAGCCTCCAAATCGATGGCGAGAAGTAAGCATGCAATTAGCGCTTCATACTCCGCCATGTTGTTTGAGGCCTTGAAATTGAACTTTAACGCGTACTCCACGTTCAGTCCCCCTGGCCCTGTTATGATGACTCCGGCGCCGCTAGCCTTGGAACAAGTGGAGCTATCAACGTGGAGGTTCCAGTCTGACTGTTGCTCGGGGGATGGTTCCTCAACAGTTATCATTTCTGTGTTGGCCTCTTGTGCGCCCTGGTTGGGTTCATCTTGACTCTCGGTGAGCTCAGCGATGAAGTCTGCCACCGTCTGGCCTTTCATGGCTGTTCTTGGTTTGTAGTCTATGTCGAGCTCACTGAGCTCGATGGCCCACTTGTTGAGGCACCCAGAGTGCTCAGGGTTTTGTATTACTTGCCTCAGCGGTTGGTTTGTTAAGACATGAATGGTGTGGGCTTGAAAATATTGGCAGAGGTTTCTAGTGGAAACAATAAGTGCAAGAACGAGCCGTTCCAGGGGGATATCTTGTTTCTGCTCCGTTCATGCCTCTGCTGGTGTATAATACCAGGAGCTTCTCCTGGCCTTCTCGCCGGACAATGGCACAGTTTACCTCTGATTGTGATACCGCTAGGTATATGTACAGTGTCTCCCCTTGCACAAGAATGGAGAGAAGTGGGACTGCTGCCAAGTATTCTTTCAAGCTCTGGAATGCCGCCTCACAGTTTGGGTTCCAGTTGATTACCTTCTTTTTTGTCGTCTTTAGGACTTTGAAAAATGGGAGGCATCTATCAGTGAGTCTGGAAATGAACCGAGAGAGGGCGGTTAGCTTGCCCTGGAGGCTCTGAACGTGTTTTTCCATTCTGGAGCCTTCAGGTTGAGGATGGCCTGCACATTGTCAGGATTGGCCTCTATGCCCCGTTCACTGACTATGTAACCTAGAAATTTGCTAGCGGTGACACCAAAGAAATATTTTTCTGGGTTGAGGCGCATGTCATAAGCCAATAGAATGGCAAATATGATTCTGAGGTTTGCTACGTGTCCGCTGGCCTTGATGTTCTTTATCAACATATCGTACACGTAGACCTCTATTATTTTGCCAAGATGCTCCGCGAACATGGCGTTCATTAACCGCTGGTAAGTTGCACCGGCGTTTTTCAAACCGAAAGGCATGACATTGCAGCAATATAGGCCCTTGTTGGTGGTGAAGGCGGTGCACTCCTGATCACCGAGGTGCATCTTGATTTGATTGTAGCCAGAGAAGGCGTCCATCATGCTAAGTAACTCATGCCTAGCGGTTGCATCGACCAGTTGATCTATGTGGAGTAATGGGAAACTGTCCTTAGGGCATGCCTTGTTGAGGCCCTTGAAGTCGATACACATCCGCCACTTTCCGCTAGGTTTCTTGACCATGACCCGGTTGGAAATCCACTGAGGGTAATTGACTTGGCAGATGAACCCAATGTCCTATAGTTTGGCGACTTCCTCCCCTATTGCACGATACCTTTCCTCATCGAAGGCCCTATGCTGCTGCCTGACAGGGTAGGAGGATGGTTTGATGCTCAGCTTGTGTGTGATGATCTCAGGGGAGATGCCAGGCATGTCAACGTAGGACCATGCAAAGACGGCGGCGTTGTCACGTAGAAACTAGGTGAGTTTAGCCGCTACCTCTGTGTCTAGCTGAGCGCCGATGCGGACTGTCCGCTCAGGGTGTTCGTCGGAGATGCTGTTAACCCTCAAAGATGTTTCTGGGTTGACAGGCTCCTTTTTGACATATTTCTTCTCGTCATATCTAGGGTCCTCATAGAAGTCTGGCGGTGGCACATTGTTTCCTACCGTTAGTATCTCATGGCGGTGTGTCGACTATGCTACGGTTGTGGAGTAGCATTCTCGTGCCAATTGTTGACTTCCTTTCACACAGCCTGTCCCGTTGGGCGTAGGGAACTTCATGAAAAGCATGTATCCAGCTATGATGCACTTGAGCTTGTTGAGTGCTGGTCGACCGATGATGACATTGTATGAACTGAAGCAGTCGACAATGATGAACTCCATATGGATTTCCGCCGTACATGGACTGGCCCAGATAACTAGTCGCATGTAGTCGGAACCCAATGGTTGCGTGATGTCTCCGGAGAAGCTGAGCAATGGCTCATGATCCTGGAGTAATTTTCTATTCCGCTGGAGTTTGCCATAACAACCATTGAAGATGACATTGACAGCCGATCCGCTGTCCACAAGGACCCTCCCTACTGACCATTTATCGAGTATGGTGTCGATTAAGAATGGATCGTGGTGGGGTAGATGCACTCCGCGCTCCTCCTCCTCTGAGAAGGTAATGGGTTCCCAACCAGACCTTGGGAGTTTAGTGGACCTCTCATAGCGGATATTGCAAACTTCGTTTGGGTGGTTAGCGCTCGCATAGTGCTTTTTTTCCTTGTGGACATGTTGATAATTGGAGCACCGCCGTCGATGGTATTGATGAGGCCCATTTGTTCGTTGTTGGTGACCACGGGTGGCGGTTGGCGTATCTTGAATTGCTCCATCTTACCATCGCGGTACAAAGTCTCCGTAGCCATCTTGAGAGCGTTACAATTGTTGGTGTTGTGGCCGCTGTCCTCATGGTATTTGCACCATTTGCTGGTGTTCCTGGGCTTCCCTACCCTTGGGTATTTTCTTGGGGGTGGTGGCGGAATCTGGTCCTTGCACTGGTCGTATATTTCTTCATACGAGGCTGCAAGGACCGTGAACACTGAATACCGCTGGGAGGACTCCGTTTATTTATTACGGTTATCCCCATGGGATGAGAAATTGCCCTTGTTGTAATGCTGGTCCTTCTGCCGCTTGTTCTGGTAGGTGCCTTGTTGTCATTCTCTCTTCTTATCAGTTGGCGGAGTAGAAGAGGTTTTGCTAGCGGTCTCCTGATGGCTGGTGGAAGGTTGAATGGACTTTGTAAGCGTTGGCGGTGGTAGGGGGGTTTCTCCATATGTGATGAATTCTGCCTGTGCATGGATCACAGCCTCGCTCATGACATGGTCATATGCGGCATTTTGATGATTGTAATTGAGATGATATAGAAATGGCCCCTTGAGGAGTCCTTGCTTGAAGGCTGCCAGCGCCATGGTCTGTCGAGATCGCGGCACTGAGATGCCGCTGCCTTCCACCTGGTGACGAACGCCTTCAATGTTTCCGCTGCCTCCTGCTTGAGGTTGAACATCTTAGTTGTGTTGTGATGTCCGGCGGCCAACAGGATGAACCGAGAGAGGAAAGTGTTTGACAGTGCGTGGAATGAGTCGATGGAGCCTGGCGTGCATTCGAAGAACCAGCTCATTGCCTCACTGTCCAATGTTTCGCTAAATAAGTGGCAGAGGGTGGTGTCATCAAATCCCTTATTGTTAGTGACCTTTTTGAAGGTGTCCATGTGGACGAAGGGGTCGGACATGCCACTGTAATGTGATATCTTTAGTGTCTTTGTGTGTGCTGGTCTGACGGCCTGCAGGATCCTGGCGATGAATAGTCTTGGTCTAGACGTAAAGAACGGATTTGGCTCCGCCCGGATTAGCCTTTGCTATAATTGTTGCATCCTTTACAGGATTAGGGCGGTTGTGATGCCAGCGGGCCCCACCTGGAGGTTCCGCTGAACCAGCTCTCGATGGGGGTAGGTGGATTACCTTCAGTTCTAGCCCTGGCTGTTGGGCAGTTGGTGTTTGGCTATGATTCCGCCTCCTGCTCCATCATTAGGGGGTAGAGGAGGCGGGCCCATAATCTCTGGTGGGTTCAGCGGTACCTGCATCTGTATAACTGGTATGGGTACCATTCCGCCAGTATTGGGTCGACTGTGTCTGGTGCTCCGTGATTGCTCGCTCTGTGCGGTGCGTTTGCTTCAGGCGCCTTTTTTAATTTGTCGAATTTTGACATCAGTGTGGCCACTTGCTTTTGGGCCTCGGCCTTCTCTATGCTTTCTTATTCGCGCTCCTTGTTTGCCTTATGGAGGTCCGCCAATGCCAGTTCATACAAAGCGGCGAGGTCTCGGACCGGTGGGTGACTGCTGCCCGGCTGGGTCTCTGCCACCAGGTTTGATGGGGTATTGAATAGTGCACGGTTAACGTTTACCATTGGGTCAACGTTAGCTGTTAAGTTTTTGGGTGGGGGTCGGCGGACTGGTTCGCTTGCTGCTGGGCGTTTTCCCCGCTATTGCCAGTCATGGTAGTTGTGGTGGGATGACCTCTTGTTCAAGGATTCCCACAGATGGCGCCAATGTTGATGTCTACAAGTTCAACGGTAGTTGAACCTTGGTTAACGCTGATCCGATAGGCGGACCGCTACTTGTGATATTCAGATCTTCCGTTTACCTGTCAAGTGAAATACAGAGGGGCATTAGAGAGAGACCGCGCGGGGCGGTCTCCTCTTCTCCGATGCCTAAGTTAGTCAGTGTATTTATGTTGACAAAGTAACATTAGGTAAGTAGTAAATACGTAATTTAATGAGGACCGCGATGTGGGACTGATATGTTTCAGTCCCAGCTTCTGGAGCTTCTGATGTTATCTTGGCACGGCGCGTGGTGGGGCGTCAGCAGCGATCTGGGGGTAAGCCGGGGCTCAGGTGGTAGCCTGCTTGACTGTGTTCCTGCAAGTCACTCCTTTGGCTGGAGTCGGTACTACTGGGAATAGCATGAGCATGGCTCATTATAGCTAATTATGCTTGCAAATGCTCATGTAAGTACATATATTAAAATGTTCCCCTCCCCCAAAGTTTCAAATTCTATCTCTTCACATGCAACATCGACAAGACACGATGAGCCCTAACAAAACTCAACTAAGAGGTATTTTAATCAAGGTCCAATTTGCTACATCAATTTTCATTATAATCTGGCCACTTTTTTATTTTTAAGTGAGGTCCAACAACTTTTTTCGTTGTCTATTTTGCTCCTCAAGGTAAATATAGGACACAAATCAAAATCTCTTAATTTAGGGACTTTGTTTTCAGTTTAAATATTTAAATTTTGAATTTCATATTTAAAGGAAATTATAATGAATAATATGGCAGATAAACCTATGTAAACATATCATATATACCTACATGAAAGGTCAATAAATTCTCAAACAATGTAATGTATCTATATCGTAGAGTAAAAAAGAAAAAGAAAAAATAAGACAAACAAAGTAGCATCGTTGATCAAATGGACGTAACCTCCTAGTGGCATGATGAAATTGAGTGTCGCCGGATTTATTCCATGTGGCAACAAGTGGGAAAACTGTGCTATTTGTGATGATGGTTCTTCGTGATAGAGTTATGTTTTCGGTATATCACCTCTATATCAAAGCAAATGGAGTAGCTATTCGTGCACTCTTTGCTAATTGGTGCTTGTTAGAATATATAGATTTTGTTGAGAGTCTTGGTATTATTTTAGGATGTTCTCTTTATACTTATTGTAATATGGGGTTCATGCTCTACGTTCCCCCTTGTATTCTGCAATTTCATTAATCAAGACTTGAGAGCAGCTGCACCAGCCACCATTTAAAAAAAAAAAAAAAAGTAGCGTCGTTGACACAGCAATACTTTGAGATATAGTAATAGACAAGTCTATGGTTGAGTTTTTATATTATTCCTACTTAATATGTAGGGAAAAAGAAATTAATACTACTCTACCTTTGTAATAGGTATGAAAAGTGCAATCTTTTATGCACAAGGTAATAAAAAAAGAGCAAGGTAGTTTAAACATGGTTCCTAGTAAGTTTCAACAAAAACGCGCGAGAAAAAAAAAACCCTTGTCGCTCTTCTTACCTGTGCTCGTCTAGCTGCACCGCTGTTGGTACAGGCCTTTGGCCTCACCGGAGGGGTCATATGTTCCTGGACGGGACGTTGGCATTGTTGTTTGATCTATTGATCGGCGCCTAGGGCTGAGTTGGTTCTTTCTACCTCGATATCAGTTGGAGGCGGTGGCTGCACAGGAATTGGGATCGCTGCATATGGTGGAGACCAGTTGTGTAGTTGGAGTTCACACCTAATCTAGTTTGTGGGTCTGTGGTTGGATTAGATCAAATCTTGCCATGAATCCATTGGAGATTGGGGATGAACTAAAATTGGATCTTGCAGCAGAGGGTGATGGAGGAGGACGGTGCGGTTTTGGGTTGGTTTGCCATCCTGGAATTAGAATGCCAAGGGGTAGGGCGGTGCTGGTAGGGCTGGTAGGGGTAATCTGTTGGTGCTCTGTCAGCGAAGGTTGTTCGACGGCGGTCAGGGTCCTAGAGCGGTGGCGCGACTGTTGTGGCGGAGGGCTGGAGATGTTCGAGCTGCTTGGGCATAAGACGTCTTGGGCTGGGATCCTGTTTTGGACCCTCCTGGCCCTATTTCGGTGGTGGGCTACGTTGGGCTTGGGGTACTTCTCCAGGTGTAAAAGGGTTTGTTTTTTATTTTAAAAAATTTAGTTGTTTGGCTTTCATAGTAGTAGTTGTTTTAATAAGTTACTACCATTTTTTGGTAGAACGCAGTGGGCTTGGTCTCGGTGTTTGCACATTGTGTGTCTTGTCTGCTCTAGATAGGTGGCGAGTTCCTTACTTTGACAAATGGTCGCAACCTCCTAGTTGCAGTAATGTGTCTGATCTAGGTAGGCGGCGAGTTCCTTGCTTAGTCAAATGGTCGCTGCCTCCTAGTGGCAGGGTGAAACTAAGTGTCGTCGGATTTTTCTTTCGGCGGCAACATAGTAGGAAAGTTGTGCAATTGGTAATTATGCTATGTTGTAATCGGGTTATATATCGAGTTATCTTTCCGTTATGTCAAAGCAAATGGAGTAACCAGTCGAACACTCTTTGCTAGTTGGTGCTTGTTAGAATACATGTACTTTGTAGAGATTCCTGATATTATTTCGAGACATACTCTAGATGTTTATTGTAATCAGGGGTTTAGGCTCTATGTCTTCCCCTTGTATTCGATATTTTCATTAATAAAGGCTTGAGAGCGGCCGCACCAGGTCTTTATTAAAAAAATAAATAAAAACATGGTTCCCAATAAAAAGGTAGGAAAAAAAAAAAGAATCATTGTAGCTTGACTTTCCCCTTAAGAAATTACCTTTATACAAGGTCAAAATTGTAAACATATCTATGCACAAGGTTTTTTTTTTTTTTTTGAATAAAGGAATTATCTTCATATAATAGAAAGACTCAAAGAGTCGATTACAATCATATTGTAATACATCTAGAAAAGTTCTAGGAATATTAACAAATGATTTGAAATTTGTGCTAGCCTCAAGCCAAAGTGGCCATTACATACCCTTCTGCTATCATCTAAGGCTAAGACAAGAAGATGTGGTAGTACCCACGGTGGTACATAGAGATAGGTCAACTCATTGAACAACCAGTGCTCCGCCAATACTAAATAGCTTGAATCCTCCTTTAGTACTATTCCAGAAGATTTGCTAGTACCAAAAATATTAAGGTAAACATATTTTGCTGGATCAAAACCACCAGGATCCCATATTCGAAATCCTAGAAAATAGGAATCCATCAGATTAACCCATGAAAGAGCCCAGGTCTAGCTTTGAGTCCACCGTTGAGCCTACCTCCAGGCCCTTAGCCATGGCCTCCCACTCTCTTTGGGCTCCCAATTTGATATGGGCCCCATAAGTGATTTTGGCACCCAACAAGAACTGGGCACTACTGCCTTTCCGTTACCGGGGTTTGTCCCGGTCACGATCACCATTGTCGTCGTGTAATGCACGCAGCTAGTAGACCTCTCCGACGAGCTTGCAGATTGACATCTTGAGACCGTCTTCTTCTGTAGCAGATCGAAATGCCAATCACCGGAAGAGGTTATTCGCTGATCTGCCCTTCTGTGCAGCATTGCAATCGTCGGGATATTGTTCACCTGGGAAGTAGCCTTTCCGGTCGTCAACATCTGAGATTGGAGCTCTCTGGCAGGATCCACTTTCCAGACCATCACCGACATCCTCACCTTCATTCGACCAACAGATCGGTGATCGATGATGCTCTCTAAAACAGCCATAGATCTGGGCTCCGATTGGATCGTCACTCCAACTGGGCGGTTGGCCTTCATCTTCACACCATGGGGTGCTTTGTTCAGTGCCATCCACTCTGCAGGGTTCACCACCACTCTTCTCCAAGTACAAAGGCCATGCTTGTACCCCGATCAGATTGCCTGTATCTACTCCTTTAGTTGCTTCCTGCCTGGCCGGGATCAAATCCGATCTTCTGCCATCTTGCTCGAGAGACCAGCAGCGGTACCCCCGTACTTTGCTCCGAACTCATTTTGATAATTCTCAATGGAGAGAATAATCGAATGAAAATTTATCGAACAAAGTCGGAGTTTGATTGCCCCGACAAGGCAGCGAGGGGCATAGAGGGCCGATCTGCTTGGTGTTGGTGTTGTGCACCATTGATAGAGCCCCCGGCCATGGTGGCTAGGGTTTAGCAAAGATAGAGAGAGGCGGAGAGCCATTATGTTGACTGACAATTGTTCAAGCTTACGAAATATGAACTTGTACCTCACTATCTATGCACAAGGTAATGAAAAAAGATCAACTTAGTTTTAACATTGTTCCAAATCAAAAGGTACTGAAAAAAAAGAACCATAACAACTTGCCTTTCCTTTAAGATATGAAAAATGCATCTCCCTTTCCAAAATATCTCTCCTTTATACGATTTATCTTAAGGTGCAAAGGTAGCACAATGTAGAATATTACCTCTTTAGATGGATCAAAACCTTCTTATGAATACCCATCTGAAATATCTATTTGATTGTATAATGAAGTTGAACAACATGACAATTCTATAATGAATGTGTAAAAACAAGAGGAAAGTGATGAAAATAAAGAAGAAGAAAAGAGACAAGATATATATAGGGTGTAGAAAAAGAGAAGTTTTATATACACATCCCTATTTACTAGATACACACCAATAATTTTTTTTTACACATATCTATTTCCTTATGTTTTTATCCAATTTTCCTTTTAAACTTCATCTTTTAAATCAAGGGGAAAGGATCATTTACCCAATTTCAGCTTAAAAATTCCCACTCTCCACTAACAGTTTTTTAACCCATTTACCCAAAACACTCTAAGAGATTATTTCCCTAATACCCAATTAATTCTTTTTTTATTTTTTTTTATTTATTTTTGGGACTTTTTTGCCCTCTCCTTCTTTCTCACTTAGAGAGAGAAGTCATCCTCCACCTTGCTGTGGGATCATTTACCCAATTTCAGCTTAAAAATTCCCACTCTCCACTAACAGTTTTTTAACCCCATTTACCCAAAACACTCTAAGAGATTATTTCCCTAATACCCAATTAATTCTTTTTTTATTTTTTTTTATTTATTTTTGGGACTTTTTTGCCCTCTCCTTCTTTCTCACTTAGAGAGAGAAGTCATCCTCCACCTTGCTGTGCTCCGGTGACCAGTGGCTGTCTGCGGTCTCCAGCGACTGGTGACCGAAGTCCCGCGTCCAGTGACTGGAATCCGACAACCAGTCACCGGAATCCCAAATCCGACTGCCGGACTGGTGACTGGATTCCGGCATATGATTTTATTACCCCCCAATAATACTTAGTAATCATATTATTGCCCCCCAATAATTAATCATATTATTGCTCCCCAATAAACTTGTTATTGGGGATCAATAATTAGTGAAAAATGAAGATGTTTTGAATTTTGAAAGCTTTCGGAGGTTTATCCAAATAAATAATTTTATTATTGCCCCAATAAACATTTTATTGCCCCTCAGTACTCTTATTATTGTCCACCAATAATTATATTATTGCCCTCAAGTGAATTGCATAAACTCCCATAATCAAAATGAAAACACTACAGACACAATTGATCAATTTATATGTTCAATTGTACACGTTCACTTTTTTTTTTCCTTCCTCATTCTCGGAGCTCAAAGTATATAAAAAAAAAGTGCTCTGGGCACCCATCGGATTGTGAGTCCAGCTGGTTTTTTCACCAGTGCTTCCCCGGAGGCAGATTGGAGGTCGTGACTGGATTGGGAGGCGGAAGATGCGACCGGGGATTGGAGAATTAGCCGGTGATTGGCTTATCTCAGGCCAGGAGACTAGAGTAGGGACGTGTTCGTCTTTCTCGGTTGGAAGGAGTGGTCGGGGCGTGGTTGTGTAAGGGGAGCGGAGTCGAATCGGGCTGGGATCGAAATCGGATCCCCGTTGGGTCTGAGTTGTGGCAATGGGCGTTGGATCGGTGGTTTGGGTGACGGCGGTGCTCGGAGGTTCAATTCGGATCCGGATGCAGTGCTCCGATCTTGGGGCTAGCTTGGGGTGGGATCCATGACGGTTGAGATCGTCTCTGATGGCGGTGGAGACTTGATGGATTTGTTGGCCCGAAGTTGGTGGTGGGGCGCCGGAGCTGCCATGGCAGAGAGAGAGAGAGGACTGTGCAGATCGGAGGAATGAGAGAGAGAGAGAGAGAGATATGAGTGTAATTTATAAATTAAAATGAGGGCAATACTGTCAAACACTGTTAGATTGGGTAAATGAGATTAAAAAACTCTTGCTGGAGTAAGTGGACAATTTTTAGACTAAAATTGGGTAAGTGGTCACGGCCCCTTAAATCAATTCATTAAATTGACCACCATCCACCTCGTCCTCACATTACCTCTACCATCCACCTCGTCCTCACATTACCTCTACCAGTTGTTCACATTGTTGAATGTAAATTGGATGGAATAGAGTCCATCTTTAGGTTTCAATCTTCATAGATACATCTCTGGGTTAATTTTGATCCACACATAAATAGAGAATAATACAACAATTGGATTGATATGTTTGATAGATTATTAAACAAATGTTGACAACAACAATTACCTCCTCAATTCCTCACTCTATTAATTGTGTTTGTATGATAATTTGATTATCGTTGTGAAGGTCAATTGTATATTTTCTCCTTTAGCTTCACTCCAGAACCTTTGCGTTTTCACCTTCTTTGAAACTAGAAGAACATGCAGTGAGTGATGGCCGTACATGGAAGGTCATATAATAGTATCAGGTTTTCAGTATCAAGTAATTAGATATGTGTAAATAAATTTTTCCTAATAAAAAAAGGGTAGAAGAGGAAGTTTGAAGAAGAACATGGACAAAAAAAAATTAGGGGTGTGTATCTAGTAAATAGGGATGTGTACATAAAGCTTCTCATAGAAAAATGATGGTAAGGTATGATCATTTTATTTAAGTTATAATTTTTTTTTAATGACGATGCATCAATTAAGGGTTTTGTTGTGTTGATGACATATTATAATTGGTATGGTAATACCAAATTAATTGAAAAACAACATTAACTCTCTATTAATTGACTCATAAATTATTGATTGTTTTGTGTAATATTGTTATGGGTAAATTCGGTATGTAGAAAAGTAGAAGTTGACTCATCATGCTAATATAGAAAAGTAAGCTGATATAGATATCTAATCACTGAACTGCAATTAACAAAAAATTTTATCCGAATTACATTCAAAATAGGTCATAATTTTTTAACTTAAAACTAATTAACTCTTTTTGTCTCATGTACATGCACATGCACATGCATAAAGTTTCAGTACTAGCTGCAAGAAAAAAAGCCATTAATGAAAGGGAGCGCGCGATAGAGAGCAGCGAGAGGAGTAAATTCATATCTGTTGTCACAGGTTAGGTGTCCATAGTAATAAATACATGGACCCTCTCCTTCCTACCTTATTCTTTTTTTGTTTTTTTGTTTTTTTTTTTTTTTTTTGAAAGGCTTCCTACTATTCTTTCAACTAACTATTTAAGAACACTTGTTCCTCATATAATAAATATTTCAGTTTACTTTCTGCACTAACATTTAGCATTGGGATTGTTATCTCATCACTCTTCCAGACCCCCTTTCCCTTCGTAAGCGCTCTCTATAGCCATATACTATTTGTTTCACTCAGTGATTTACGTTATTATACTGTAAGGGATTTGAATATAGTTCTGCTTCATATGTACTGGGTTTAGAAGGTTTTTCACATCTGAAGTGCTTTTAAATGTGTACTGTCAAATTAACGTGGTTGGTTGTTTGTATATATGTCAACCGCCTTCTTTTTATGTTGATTTGTTTGTTTTAGTGGCGTCACTCTGATCGATTTGGGGTTCTGCATTGCTACAATAGTAATTAGTGTGTGGTAGTTAGACCACTAAATATTGCACCGTGAAAGTTAGCTAGTCATCATCTTTGGCTTCCCAGTACATCCGCCTCATTCTGGATACTCATAACCATGATTTGGAGTTACAATAATCTTTTTGTGTGTTCAATAAGTTTTAAATACCAGCTTTCAATTTAATTATTTGGTGAAGAACATAACCATGATTGTACATCTGGGGAATCAATTAATTAAGTATTAACCATGTCGATCTTCATTAACTTTGTCTGCCTTTCCACCTGAAACATGTACTTGCATGATATATATATATATATATATATATATATATGTATTGGTGGAATTTGTGTGATGAGTTGGATGATTGTTATCTGGGGTTGAGGAAGGAAGGAAAGGACAGAACGGGAAGCCTTCAGTTGGTCCAGTGTATCGGAATTTACTTTCAAAAAATGATTTTCCACCGCCTCATCCTGAAATAAGAACAGCTTGGGATGTCTTTAGGTGATTCCAGTTCCTATAACGTACTATTTCACTTTTTAAATAGTAACAGCTAACTGGTCATATAATGGATCAGTTCCCTATGAATATTGTGGATTGAGCTTATATTAATTTATCCTTAATTAAGAAAAAATACACCAGTTGATTTCTGTGGTAGTAAAAGAACTCTTCACGTACTGCAGTCAATCTGCTCAAAAGTTTCCTGGAAATAGAATGCTTGGATGGCGTAAAATTGTGGATGGGAAGGTGAAGTATTATGAACTTATGGATTGCAAATGCTAATTTATAATCATGTCCATGTCCAGCTTTTGGCAATTCATTTCTGACTTGATGAATTGCTTTTATTCTCTTCAGATAGGACCTTATGTTTGGAAAACCTACAAGGAGGTTTATGAAGAAGTTCTGCTTGTTGGTTCTGCATTACGAGCATCTGGTGTGGAACCTGTAAGTAGAATGAGTATTTGAGGTGTTCATAATATATAGTTGTGGATTTTGGCAACTGAAACTAGTCTTTTTCTTGGTTTTAATGCATAACCTTGTAATAGGGTTCCCGGATTGGAATTTATGGTTCAAATTGCCCTCAATGGATTATGGCAATGGAGGTGGGTTTGAACATTCTCTTCAATTTCATATTAAAGTTTTGTTTATATGATCAACTATTTGATGAAAAACTTCATTCAATTTTATGTAGGCTTGCAATGCCCATAGTTTGACCTGTGTGCCTCTCTACGATACCCTAGGTAAAGAATATTCCTTGCAGAAAATGTCTGATTTCCCCTAGATAATTCTAGAATTATGATTTTAATAATTATTCTCAGTGTTTATCAAATCTATCCTGTTTAATTGTTTCATAATTTAAGTGAAATTTTGTTTCAAGCAATTTAATTACACTTTTCACAAAGGGTTCTGTTGATGACTTGATGTAGGGCCAGGAGCTGTAAACTTCATCATAGATCATGCAGAGGTTGATTTTGTTTTCGTCCAAGATAAGAAAGTGAAAGAAGTGAGATATTAATATCTTGACTAGCATTGTAATGAAAATGATACTCACTAAAATATCAGATTATATATATGGTTGGTTCTGATCAAATACAATTACTTTTCATTTCAGCTATTCAGTCCTGATTGTACATCTACCCAACGACTAAAAGGTCAGAACGACTAGATTGACACTATATTTCCTGATAGAGCCTGAAGATTTTGTACTGAACTTGGTTGTTGTGCAGTTATGGTTTGCTTCACTTCATTGACAGATGAAGAGAAGGATAAAGCAGTGCAGATTGGGATGAAACCGTACTCATGGAGTGAATTCACTGAGATGGTTAGTGTCTCTATGTTAGTAGAACGGACCTGCATTACAACTTCATCTAATGCGTTTCCTTCGAAATTGTCGATCTAAATGGAAGTCTACAGTCATTCACTCCTTTAAGATGAGGAGTGTTAGTTTGTTGATTAGGTTTTACATGTGATCGAGTTCTATTTCAAGCCATGTTCTGTACATTAATTTGCTTGAAAATGCATATTGTATTCAAATCTTGACTTGGACTACCAAATTTGTTTTTTGTTTTACTTTTCCTAGCCTGTTGTAAGAAGACTGTTGTTTTCAGGGAAAACAAAACCCGTCAGATATTTTTCCACCTCAGCCTGAAACTATCTGTGCAATTATGTACACAAGTGGTACTAGTGGAGATCCTAAAGGTGTTGTGCTAACACATGAAAACACCGCATATGGTGTGAGAGGGATTGACCTCTTTATGGAACAATTTGAAGATAAGGTAAATGTGAAGACATGTCTGATAGATTGCTCTCTATACCATATTTACACCTCTTTCCCTCTCCCTATTTTTAGTACAATAAATGATAGCTGACATGTGCATTTTTTTCTGACATAGAGCAGATGACAGTGGATGATGTGTATCTATCTTTCCTTCCCCTGGCTCATATTCTGGATCGCATAATTGAGGAGTATTTTTTTCGCACTGGTGCTTCTGTTGGCTACTATCATGGAGTATGCAACTACAAGTTTTTATATCTTTGTTGGTTGCAAATTAAATCTAATTAAGCTCAAGCTATTGGAGGAAGGAGCTAATCTGAATTCTTCCTGTCTGATGTTCTGTTTCTTCAAGTACCTTCTGAAGTCCTTTCAGTAATTTCAATGAATTAATTCTTATTTGAAGGATCTTAATGCATTGAGTGATGATATGATGGAGTTGAAGCCAACACTTCTTGCTGGAGTACCTCGTGTTTTCGAAAGAATACATGAAGGCATGAAAATACTTGCTTGTCATCTATCTGCAAATATATTTATCTTGTGGATTTGTTATGGACTTACAATCCAAAATCATTTAGGTATAAAGCAAGCAGTGCAACAGCTCAATCCCAGGAGGCAGAAGATTTTTGACATTCTCTACAAGTAGTAAGTAGGTCTGTTATTGAGTCCACATTCACTTTGTATATGTTAACACCCTGGTGATCTCTTTTTGTTACAGCAAACTTGCTTGGATGAACATGGGGTTTAAGAATAAAAATGCCTCACCAATAGCTGATCTGTTGGCCTTCAGAAAGGTTTTCATCTTCTTGAATAAATAATTTCATTAGATATCTTCCAATAAAACAAAAGGAGAACTAATTATGTGACCTTATTGATTGTACCATAAACCTGACTTACTATTTGGTTTTCAATTTTTCTGAAGATAAAGAATAGGCTTGGGGGTGAAATTAGACTTATATTATCTGGAGGTGCACCCTTAAGCGCTGAGATTGAAGAGTTCTTGCGAGTTACTTGCTGCTGTTTCGTAGTCCAAGGATATGGTAAACAAATGTTCACTCTTGGATTATGCCCTACATGCTGAAAGCTGATTAGCTTATACAGCTTCTCTATATATACAACTGGTAATTGAACCATCACATGCATTACTCTCGGTTGTTTCATTTCAGGTTTGACAGAAACTGTTGGGCCAACTACTTTTGGGTATCCTGATGAAATGTGCATGATTGGTGCTGTTGGTACTGTATCCGTTTTCAATGAGCTGCGCCTCGAAGAGGTTCCTGATATGGGCTACGATCCACTTGGAGATCCTCCTTGTGGTGAGATATGTTTGAGAGGCAAGACTGTTTTTGCTGGTTACCACAAAAGTCCTGAATTGACAAGGGAAGCAATCAAAGATGGCTGGTTCCACACAGGTGAGATCATGATTAACCGGAAATGTTGCTCAGCTTGACAGTAGTGAAATAATTAAGATGCTTATGTTACTAGATTCTTGATTAGGTTGATTTTTTCCTCATGGCATACTGATTCATTTTTCAGGGGACATAGGGCAAATACTTCCAAATGGAACCATCAAGATCATTGATAGGAAAAAGAATCTGATTAAACTCTCACAAGGAGAGTATGTTGCACTTGAGTACTTGGAAAATGTTTATGGCATTTCTTCTGTTATTGATGATATCTGGGTCTACGGAAATAGCTTCAAGTCAAAGGTTGTTGCAGTGGTGGTACCAGAAGAAAAAAGCACCAAAAAGTGGGCTGATTTAAATGGTCACACGGGTTCGTTTTCTGACCTTTGTTCTCTTGATGAGCTCAAGAACCATATTCTGGAAGAGCTCAAGCTAACAGCTGAGAGAAACAAGGTAACTAGCATCTCTCATAAGTTTTAACGAATGTTACAGCATGTCAGCATGAACCAAAAGTTGTTACATTGTATTGAAAGAAATTCTTAGACCTCTTTAACAGGACTTGCTGTGTTTATGCATCAGTTCAGTACAATTCTATTCCAATATAATACAGATAGCTAGACTTCAATCCAGTTCAGTAATGCGAATTGATTGATTAGGCCATGCATTTTGTTTTTGTGTTCTTTTAATTTCTAAACTTGCATGTGTTGCACTGGATTTACCCTGCAATATGATGATTGATTAGTTTCCTTTTGTAACCAGCTGAGAGGTTTTGAATATATCAAAGGAATCATTATAGAACCTCACCCCTTTGACATGGAAAGGGACATGGTGACTGCCACTTTGAAGAAGAAAAGAAATCAGTTGCTCAAGTATTACCAGGTAAATTAGGATGTACCAAATTCCGATTTCAGATTTAATGTTAATTTAAAACTATGAAGCAACTGATAGCTCTGCAATTTACAGGTTCGACTTGATGAACTCTACCAAAATCTGGATGCCGGACAGAAATACTAGTTATTAATGTTGGAAATTTCAATTATATATATATATATATATAATATTTGCATAATTAAATGAAGTGGTGTGATGGTTGAATTAAACATAATCAGATTTATGATTATAGTGAACAGACAATATAAAATTATGAAGAGATACCTACATTTTATATTGAAAGATTATGTTTATATTGAAAGGGTGCCTTTGGCACCTCTTGATCTCTATATAAACAGTAGTACATGCCACTAGATTCAATCATTAAATCATTTTGCAATTGGCTTCTCTCTTCTGCATCTTCTTCTCTTATAACCATACAATTTCCTTCTAGTAGTTTATAAACTTTGTTGTATCTTGGAAGTGATTTGCCGAGAATCCTTTAGCAAACTCTTGAGTGGGGGCAAATAACACTTTAAGGAAACGACTCAAGTCGTACCTCAAAGTTGTTCTTCTATTTTCCTTTTCTCCATTTTTCTATATCCATAAATATACTTTCTCAATTTTTCTATTTCTTCAATATACCCCAACAATTAAGGTCGTAGCCAAATAATTGGCCGGTAGGTAGGATTGTACTTTAAGGTAGCTAGTAACGTTACTGCATTTTATATGTGTAAGATGTAAAACCAAATGATGCAGTGAATCAATATTATGACATATCAATACTAAATTATAAACCAATCCACGAGAACCATCTGCACAATTAAAGAACTTGAGCCTCCAGCCTTGACTAGGAGATTACATTGTTCTGGAAATCAATGCTTTGTCCTGCCATTTTAGCTACAGCTTCCAGCAACAAGGATTCTTCACAGCAGCAAGGTAAGCACAGCAACAGTAGTAGCCTCACTCCACAGCAATACCAGAAAGTCTCGAGCCACAAAACAACAACAGTAAGTAAGAAAATCTTCTACGTTATACTACTAGAGCTTTCAGAATGGGACTGATCTTAATGCAAGTCGTAGTTAACATAGAGATATATATATATATATATACATATATATACACACACACACATATATATATATAGGCCTAAACTGACCTTGTGCTCATCCCAAAGAGTCCAAGGTTTGCATACGAGTTTATTAGCAATAGCTTAATGTTTATCATCACTTACACTTGATGTCAATCAGGTTATTTGACAAATAAGATTCCTACTTCAATCGAGAGACATATACCTCAATTTGATAATAGGATAGAGTCCTAGATATGTATTTCTATTGTTCAATTTCCAGATTAAATCAAAGCTTATTAACTTAATGCATTTTAGATAATGACAAGTCTAATATGTTTTCCAATATAAGAAACTGGCCAGTAAGAATGTTGTAGTGAATAATCTAAAGTTAAATTTCCTGTTACTTGTTTGCGATGACGAAGCTTCGCATTTGGCTTGAAGTTGTATCGTATCCATTGCAATGAAAAAACACTCGAGTGTGGGGCGGACGCTGCAGGGATCCTCTTAGTAATAGAAGGTCTCTGATTCGAACCCTAGCTTGTGAAAAACATCCCGTAGAGATGGGACATACCCAAGTTTCTCTCGGCCTTGGAGTGGTAGAACATTCGGCCCCCATTTTAATGTAAAAAAAAAAACATTCGAGTGTGGGGCGGACGCTGCAGGGATCCTCTTAGTAATAGAAGGTCTCTGATTCGAACCCTAGCTTGTGAAAAACATCCCTTGGAGATGGGACATACCCAAGTTTCTCTCGGCCTTGGAGTGGTAGAACATTCGGCCACCATTTTAATGTAAAAAAAAAAAAACATTCGAGTGTACACCCAATGGGGTTGGTTTAGTGGAAGCATGCTAGACTGCAAGTGGGGCGGACGCTGCAGGGATCCTCTTAGTAATAGAAGGTCTCTGATTCGAACCCTAGCTTGTGAAAAACATCCCGTGGAGATGGGACATACCCAAGTTTCTCTCGGCCCTGGAGTGGTAGAACATTCGGCCACCATTTTAATGTAAAAAAAAAAAAAAACATTCGAGTGTACACCCAATGGGGTTGGTTTAGTGGAAGCATGCTAGACTGCAAGTGGGGCGGACGCTGTAGGGATCCTTTTGGTCATAGGAGGTCTTTGCTTCGAACCCCAACTTGTTAAAAACATCCCTTAGGGAGGGGTCATACCCAATTTGCTCTCGGCTCAGGAGGGGTAGATCACTCAACCACCATTTTAATGTAACAAAATAAAAACAAACAAAAAAAAACACTCGACTGTACCATGATATGTCCAATAACCATCTTTGTAATGTTTCGTACTCTGGAGTACCATGGATTTTCCCCTGAAAATAACAACTTATTGTCAGAACCTTATTGGTAAATATCTGCCGATATATATATTTTTTTTAGGGCAAGTATATTTTCTTTCTCTAACAAATACACTACACTACTAATGTTTCTGTGATATATCTGTCCACCATATATTTTTCATGTTATTTGTAAACTCTTGGCCGATAGATGAGAAAAATATGGTACTTTTATTGATGGTATGAGATTTTATTACGTATTAACTATTGGAGAAGAAATTGGGAAATTGGAAGGGAAAAAATAACGGCTACAATTATTTGTTGGAATAATTAATGCCTGTTTAAGGAAAACTGAAATTGGGAGAGAATTGAGTCGTGTTTTTATTGATAATAGGGACTTCTTTATATAGAGGATTACAAGGCATAGAATCAGAGTTGTACAAGGAAAGATAATCGTACAATTAATCGGATATCTATGAATATCGCCGAGAATATCTCTAATTCAAAACCCTATTACAACTAGGTCAAGTAACCTAGAGTTTGGGCTAGATACATATTCTGGATTTACTTGAGCACTCCCCCTTGTGTCGCCCAAACGTGGTGCTCCTCTCGTTGCCTCATTAAAAACCTTGTCAAGTAACAAAAACCCTGTGGGACAAAAATAACCTCGGTCGAAGGGGAAAAAGAGCACAACACACCCTTCACGTTTCAAGACCATAAATGTAGACATCTCTCCCTAATGTCTGCATCTCCCCTGATGACAACGGTCATAGGAGTTCTAATAACTTTCGCAAATGATGCTACCAACACGTTTCTCGAAAGTGAAATTTAGTCACTGACTTAGTGAGCAAGTCTGCCACACTGTCCTCAGATCGAACCTAGTTCACTTTGATCTTGAAGGAGAGTATGTTGTTGCTGATTATGTATGGTGTTGTCGCTTTTAATGTAGCCTTGCTTCATTTGTTCAAAACAAGCAGCATTATCCTAAATGCTCGTAGGCTCATTTATGGTAGACTTCAAACCACAATTGTTCGAACATGCATAATTATGGATCCAATCCATATACATTCACAAACTACTTCGTGAAGAGCAATAATCTCTGCATTGTTCGAAGAAGTAGCAACTAGGGTCTATTTTGCAGACCTCCAAGATATCGCGGTCTTACCCATGATGAACACTTAACTAGTTTGGGAATGACCTTTGTGTGGGTCAGCGAGATACCCAATATCAACAAAACCATCCAAAACACAAGTCGTTTTGGGATAGGGACAGAGAACACATGCCAGCTTTTGCGGCGTTTCTGGTGTGTGATAGGTCTGAATCCATCGTCTCTCTATAGGGTTAGAACAAGACCATATCAATCGTACATCTCAAGTACTGAAAGATATGTTTTACACCAATCCAATGGTGTCACGTTGGCGCAAAGCTATATCTAGCTAACAAGTTCATGGAAAATGAGATGTTCGGTCTCGTGCATTGAGCTAAGTAGATAATAAGTAAGGCACTTCCGCCTCTAGCACATCTACGTCATCATCCTTTGGATGAAGAAGATTCTTTTCAGGATCAAGACTACGGACAATCATGGGGGCGCTTGAAAGGCTTGACCTTGTGAAAACACCTAAGCATCTATCAACACGACGCTTAAGTTCCAAACCGAGACATAATCGTGTTCTCCCAAGATCCTTCATCTCAAACTCAGATTTCAAGTGTTCAGCGGTTTCCCTTAACTCTCTAAGGGCTTTCAATGAAGATCATATCCAACATGAACCTCGATAGAATCCGGAACTTGTTATGGAAATGCGTAGGCATATCCCTTCCCAATCAAGTAGTCACTGTAGTGAGCGTTTCAACTTCATTGAAAACGCGCTCCATGGTTTAGAGACACTTGACTTGGGTAAATAAAGTTCACCATGAACCTTCATGTATATTCTGTATCTAGATCCCCATAGAGATATGTAGTGACCACATTTGTAAGCTGCATGTTCAGTTATTCAGAAATTACCAAACTAACAGGGTAGTTGAGTGCAATGACATCCATTAAGAGAGAATATGACTCATCATAGTCGATTCCAGGGCATTTTTGTGAGAAGCCTTGCGCCATATGGTGAGATTACCATCTCTCTTTCTCATCACGCTTTCTAACAAAGATCCATTAGTCAACATATTTTATGTTAGGAGGTGTTGGCATCACTAGCTCGAAAACCTTCCTCTTCGTTAGAGAATCCAACTTAACATGGATCGCATCTTTCCATTTAGGCCAAATTTCTCTACGTTGGCATTCATTCATCAACGGAGCATGGTTTGATATCATCAGACTCAACAAAATCATGTGCTATGAAATGCGCGAATACATCATCAATCATGATGGAGTTTCTATCCCACATCTCATGTACACTAGTGTAATTTTCATAGAGCTATATATTCTCAAGAATAAGTTCTAATGTTGAGGCGTCCCCTAACGATAACCAAAATTCGGAAGATACTCATGAGACGGATTTTAAGTGTCAATGATCCAAGGATTGAGTTGTGCCAAAGTATCCTTCGAACCCACGGACCTCCCATGCATCCTAGCAGGGGTCATGATCTCTAACGCCAAAGTGCCACTCTTTATAGCTTTGGCGCCATGCCTCTCTCCATGTAGGGTGGCGTTACGTCCTTTCATAGAGACGTCCTTCCTTGCAGGCATATTTGCAGCAGATATGTGTGATCTCGTCACTTCAACAGGGATCGAAGGGATTGAGATGAGACATAGTAGGGCAGACCGTGACAATTCCTGTCGTTTCTGTTGAACATTTGTGTTCTTATCTCTCCCTAATGACGGGAAGACTGCCTCATCAAAGTGACAATCCACAAGACATGAGGTAAAGAGATAGCCTAGCAAGGGCATTAAGTGGCGGACGATTGTTGGAATCTCAAATCCAACGTAGTTACCCATTCGTCTGTAAGGACCCATCTTAGCGCACTGTGGCGGTGCAATTGGCACATAAATGGCACACTCAAATTTGCATAAGTACAAGATGGTACCCGGTCGCTAGCTATAACGCAGAGGTAGATTGAGTGGCGATGGGTTGTAGACAAATTAGCATATTTGCATGGGATATTGCATCACCCCAAGGATAAGGAGATTGGTGCGCATTACCAATTTTTGGGCTACCATCGTAGTCGTTTCCGTGAGACCATTTGGGTGTGTTCATGGGAATATGATGTCCAACATCAGTCCCAATGCAATAACCATCGAAAGTTTTCGATGTAAACTCTCTAGCATTGTCAAGTTCAATTAACTGAATATGATGATCCGAGTAGTTAGCCCGTTGTCATATGATATGTGCTAGGAGTGTAGCATAAGCAGCATTACAAGTGGACAATGGCACAACACGTGACCAGTGTGTTTGCTTGTCAACCAACATCATGAGATAATTAAATGTCTGCAAGTTGGTTGAACTAGTCCACAGAAGGAGTATTTTCATATTCTTTGCATAGGAAGGTCTTAGTCCTAACTTCCTCAAGGAACATGCTTTATAAACGAGCGAAAGGCTTTAAAAGAAACCAATGAGGATTTTGGTTGGGCCTGAGAGTCTGAAACGCTATTTGAAGCAAAGTTGGTGATTGCAGCATCACCTAGGGCGCCATCACCATGATGGACGCCATCCATGGCATCATGGATAGGGACTGTACTAGCCCTAGGCTGGTGGTGGACGGCTGCTGCGCCAGAGGTAGCGGCGGCAGTTACATTTAGTCCAAGAATCAACTTTTGATTCATGCTTCGTTTCGCTCAAGAGAATGGATGTCCGTGTGAAGTCTTTAGTAGACGAATCATCATATCATGACCAAGATGACCTATCCTATCATGACAAAGCCAATATGTGTCTAAATCCAAGAGATCTTCTCTCATGACTTTATTGGATTTAATAGCTCGAATAGTGACTTAGAGTCCACTAGAGAGACACATAAACTTCTCCAAAATGCGCCTTTATTCGTAATCATTATAGGTATTGCAAAGGAACTTGATCATTTCCGTTCTTTACATGCATTTTCTCCTGAAATCCGTTGGCTATTCATAGGGTACGATTTGCCCTAGGAGAGTAGAGATTTTCTGTGACAGTAATCAAGGTGTCATTTGGCAAGAGGAAGTTGGGCTATTCCATGTCCTTGAATAAATACTGATGGCCCAGCCATCGTAGTCACAAAGTAATATGTTCATAATCAAAATGAAGTCATAAAGAAAACAACTCGAAATTCTATTCATAAGCCAACGGAGTACATCATTGTCTCTTAACCATTAGGAGAATCTAATCCAAATGCTAGCTAATGCAAAACAAAGGAAGTCGTTTGACTTCTTTCAGTAACTCCAAAATAAATATGACCAGGTGAGTAGAGAGATGTCGGTGGAGCAAAGCTCACTTATATAAGTACCACTTATCTCAAAACCTTCCTAGACATCATACTCATTTTGGATGAGCTTATGTGAAGAAAAACTAAACCAATACCATTTACTACAAAGTATATGGCAATTGCCTATTACATCTCTTGGAAAAATAAAGACTTAAACAGAATTGGCAATCTATTGATCCTAGCTTCAACCTTTTACTCTAGACCATCTTCTTGATCTTCTTGTTCCACATAGTGAGCTTCTCTTGCTTCACAATATGCTTTGTAGGCCGTGACAATTTCTTCACAAGCTCTACAAATGTGTGCCCAATGACTAGATAATCCACATCGAGAACATACATCTCTATGCTCAGACTCCATTGATTGAGACACTTTGAAAGCATCATTAGGATGGCTCTTAGTGTTGGTGGCGCCACGAACATGGCCAGAAACGTTGTCTCTCTCTTTCTCTCTCTCTCTCTCTCTCTCTCTCTCTCTCTCCACTTTGACCTCTTCGGTTCCGTGTCGCCCTATTTTGGTGGTTACCTTCCTCATTAGAGCAAGAATATGGACCAAAAGGTCTAGAATTGTTTCGCTCTTGGCGCCCTCCCTTAAGGGCGCGACTATAATTGGACTCTGAAATATGCTCTGTTCCCACGGGTCTTAAATTATAGTTCTTCGCAAGGATGTTGTCATGCTTGTCAGCGACATTCATAGCTCCAATGAGCTCATGAAAGCTTATGATCCATCCTGCAGTAACATCGATTCGATAGTTCTTTGCAACTATCAAAGCAGAGACTGAGAAGATAGAGAGGGTCCTCTCAATCAACATCGCATATGTGATATCTGTTCCACATAATTCCATTAAGGATTTAATGTGAAATGCTTCTAAGTTGTAGTCAATAACTGACTTGAAATAATAGAAGCGGAGGCTATACCATCTCACTTCTAGTTCAGGAAGCAGGGAGTCACAGACGTTGCCAAATCTTTCTTCGAGTGAGATTCACAGCCTTCTAGGGTCTTCTTCATTCATATACAACTACTAGAGCGAATCATCCATATGATGAGTCATTAGGATGATGGCTTTCACCTTATTTGCCTCTAAGGCTATTCTATTTGCTTCCAAAGCTTGAGCTTGCTCAACAGTTAGCACATCCTGGCTAGGCTCGAGAATCGTATCCAGGATTTCATCGGTCTTGAGATGCTAGCAGACATCATGAACCCACTTGTGATATCCAGAGCCAGTTGTTCCTAATGAAGTGAAGTCCAGTTTCTTCAGGTAACTCATCCTGAAAGAGAATAAGAAATTATGGTTAGTTTCGGAGCGAAAAAGGCTACCACGAAAACAATAGAATTTCTGAGCGTACGTAGTCACTTTCAAGAAATTAGGGATTTCTTAGCATAGTCGCTTCCAAGAAATCCGATTCCAAGAGAAATTAGATTAGATCGAAACAATGATGTGTTTGTGGTTGATCATAACTTCTTAACAAACTCTAAGTTTGGAGGAGTTTACAAACTCCAAGCTTGGAGTGAGCACGAACCCCTACAATTTAGCTTTTTGGTCTCCCATATGAAGAAGAAAGAGGGGCAGAAGAAGGGAGGTTGCAAGTCCCTGAGAAAAAAAAGAGACATTGAATAAAAACTCAAAAACGGGAACCTTTAGTAAAAATTATCTCGAAATAGGTCTCCGGAAAATTAGGCTGGAAAAAGTGGCCGGAAATCTGGCCAGAAAAGTCACCGGAGGTGGTTGATCGAGGAGGTTGACCAGAGAGTTGACCAAGGAGATTGATTAGAGAGTTGACTGTGGGCTGCGCTGGATCGTTGGGTTAGTCCTTCTCCCAGCCCCCTTTTTTTTTTCTTTTCTCTCGGCCCAGGCCTATTTCTCACTTTTTTTTTTCTTTTTTTTTTTCGGCCCAGGCCTACACCTTGATAGTCTTCCCTTGAATTCTTCTTCTGGGTCTTGACTGGAGCGTGGGCTTTGTGGGCTTCTGTCAGAACTTGGGCCACGTGGGCTTCGTGGGCCGCAAGTCTTTTTTTTTTCTTCTGCTTCTGCCAGTTTTTCTACAGGAGGTTCAGTTGGCCGGTTCAGTAACTTTTAGGCCAGTTTTCAGGGTTTTGTTTCTGGTTCCTTAATCTTGTGATCAAAGCGCTGATGCTGGAAAATTTGGTAGCAATCGGAGGTCCGAAAGGTGGTGAACCGGTAGAGTATTTGCTACGGGTGGAAAATTCCAGTGGCCTGGTCCGTTGGTTTCTGACCGGTTCTAGTGGTTCTACCGCTGGTTCTGGATTTCTGGGGTCGAGGGCTTCAAGTTGTGTGGCGGAGGCAGAAAAGTTTTCAAGTTTTTGTGTTTCGATTTAGGGTTTTAGATTCTTGAATCAGGGTTTGGCTATTTGTTTAAGGGTCAGAGCTCGTGCTGATAATGCGTTTAAGGAAAACTGAAATTAGGAGAGAATTGAGTCGTGCTTTCATTGATAATAGGGGCCTCTTTATATAGAGGATTATAAGACATAGAATTAGAGTTGTACAAGGAAAGATAATCGTACAATTAATCGGATATCTATGAATACCTCCTAGAATATCTCTAATTCCAAGCCCTATTACAACTAGGTCAAGTAACCTAAAGTTGGGCCAGACACATATTTAGGATTTACTTGAACAATGTCAAGATTTAATTGAGTTTGCAGGCATTAAAGAAAATATTGCATAATTTAAGAGCAAGTCAATTATAATGGTGCCGCAAGAAGAGGGTAATTATGGTGCAGTTAAGGAATGAAGCAATATGGAGCGTATCTTAATTCGGTCATTAAGACAGCACTAAAAAGTATTCTGTAGTTTTTCTAAGTGTGATCTTTCTATAGTTTAAAGTAAGGGGTTCGAGTTGGACCTCCAAATTTGATATTTTGACCTCTCTTACTTATTAAACCTCGAATTTAATTTTTTGAATACTTAAAAAGCTAAGTACACCTTCTTAATTTTACCAAAACACTCTTGAACAATTAAATTTGTATGTTCTACATTTTTTGTTCTTTTTTATTTGATTTTTTATTATTATTATTTTTTTTATCTCTATCCATTCAACCACGAAGAATTTTGTGAGGGAGCTGCCTACATTTTTGGTATACTTTTAGTGGCGGAACGAGAAAGTGATTCTTAGAGGGGCCGAACAAGTAGACAATTATAATCAAGATCATAGTTTTTAATTTTTTTTGAAATATCTGTAGTTCTAGAAAAGACTTTGGTTCTCAAATAAATAATATGTATGTCAATTAAAAATAATTAAAATGAGTTGATCATCTTAATTAGTAATAACTATACCAAAATATTCAATGAATTATAAGGAAATTTCAAATCAAATTGTTTTGAATGTACTATTGTATTAAATGATAGGGCCATGTATAGAAATTAATTATCTTTACTTAATTATTTTAGGTAAATTATAAAATTATATAGGTAATATAAGGAAATTCTAAAAAAAAAAAATTATTGAATGTTATATTAATGGGGAAGGTAAGAAGAATATTTGCTTCTCATCTCTTTGGCCTTATTTGTCTTTTCATATGAGTTGACAAAGTCTACAATTATTGGAAAAAAATATGGAGGTCCAAATATCAAATTTAGAGGTCTAACTATAACCACCCTTAAAGTAAAAATAAAATTAGAACCCCCATACTTCCATCTAAGTATCTAACTATCTGATCATCGTAACTACATCAAAATATTTGGACAAGTCTCCTCATCCAGACAATCAAGCAAAGCCTGCTTAAGGGTCGTACTCACCACCCTATTCATTGATTTTTTGCTTTTAGGGGATGGGTGACTCCCACCAGGGGCCAAAACTGTACCCTTCTATCTTAAGACATGATTCAATTCGTCCCCTGTAGGGAATGAATTCTTCACCGTAGGGGATGATTTCTTTCCCATTAGGGAAGCATGAGATCTCATTTTGGAACTTGAAGACGCCTTGGCCTCAGAGCACCACCGATTAGTCGATTTTTCCTTCCTTTCCTAGCCGAAGAGCTGACCGATATTGATGTGACAATAGCAGGAACAATCTCCTCCTTCAGTATGTCATCCAGACCAAGTAAGTAAGAACACACCCCAGCGGCGGAACCAAGTAGGAGGCTATATGGGCTCAAGCCTAGACAATATTTTGGGCCAAAAACCCCTAAGTGTATATATATATATATATATATATATATATATATATATATATTCTCTCTTGATTGGTTTAATGGGTTTGTTGATTGAAATAGTGTTTCTGATCAATTCTCTCTTGATTGGTTTAATGGGTTTGTTGATTGAAATAGTGTTTCTGATCAATTCTCTCTTGATTGGTTTAATGGGTTTGTTGATTGAAATAGTGTTTCTGATCAATTCTCTCTTGATTGGTTTAATGGGTTTGTTGATTGAAATAGTGTTTCTGATCAATTCTCTCTTGATTGGTTTAATGGGTTTGTTGATTGAAATAGTGTTTCTGATCAATTCTCTCTTGATTGGTTTAATGGGTTAAATGGGTTTGGTGTTGATTTCTTTTCTTTGCTGATCAATTTTTTTCTTTGGTTTAAGGCACGGTTATCTTTTCTTCAATTCTACATTGTGATTCGTCCGTCCTTTTTCTTATTCAATGGCATGCATTCTTTTCTCTACTCTAATAATCAATAAAATGGTCAATCTTTCTCTGGAAATCTGAGAATAAGGTAAATGTTTGAATGATGCAAGCATGTTTGTTTTGAGAAATTTGGTATCAAGACGGTCAGTTGGGGTCTTATTCCAAGTTTACCATACAACTTTGAGTTCAGTAATGCACTGTATCTTGATAATCCTTAATTCGACCGAGAGTCCTGGTTTAAAGCTCATAGCAAGGTTAGTGACTTTTCTTGAAAGGAGTATATATGTACAATATCTTTGGAATTGGTAAGTAGGAACTAGAATCGAGATGAATTAGGTCAAGATGAATTAGGAGGGGAAACATAAATTTTCCTAGATTTTGAAGGCCAATACAATTATTTATTGATTGTCTGCAAGTGAAGCAAGAATAGAACAATCGGGGTAAAAACCTATTGAAAGATTCTCAATTTGGATCCAACAATCAAACATGCTTCCACCTGAAGAAAAAAATTAGTGTACTTCTAATTAGCCTAGACAAGTCTCGAATCCTGGTTCCGCCACTGACACACCCTTCAACCCCAAGTTAATTAGGGGGCTTTCCACATCTGTAGTCCTCCCACTTTTTTATTTGGGGGGAGAAACTAGAATTTAAATCTTGGGGGGTCGAGATATAAAGTATATATTATTCAAAGTACATTCTATAATATAATTTGTAGTAATTTTAGTAACTATTTCATTAATGGTAAAACATAAAGATTTACCACTCTGACAACAAATTTATTGTCACACTTATAAAACTGTCTATAAACTAGTACATTAGTTTAGGTGGAGTAATTACTACAAATAGAACAAAAATTATCGCTTTTACATCAATTGACGTAGTTGTCATAAAATGCATGTAAAAAGAATTATATTTTGTTAAGGAAACTAGTAATGATATAATTAATTAGTAATAAAGGCTATTTACCAACTAATAATTTTGTGGTATAATATGTAGTAATTTTATTACATCAATTCAAAGTGGATTTTTTGTTCTATTTGTAGTAATTACTTCAAAAACTACATCATTTATAAGATTATCAACCATTTTACAATTCCGACAACATTTGTGTTGTGAACATAGTATAATTAATATTAGACAAAAAAATATGTAAGAACTCAGTATTGTAAGGAGGTTCTCCATTTGATAATCAATGTTCTCCATTTGATAAAAGTTAAAACACGTATAATACGCGTATAATTGAAAAAAACTTCAGTACGGCGAATTGAAATTGTAGACTCGATTTTTTTTCGCGTATTATTGAGTTCGATCTTTTTAAACATGTTTTATACGCGTATTCGTTTTATACATAGTAAAAATACTTGAAAGTTAAAAAAAAAACTACATCAATAGTTAGTTAACGATACGTTGGACGCCCAAACTGAATTGAGCTTCCCAAACTGCTCTGGGCACCCAACTAATTTGCGCCACCCCATCCATGTGGGCCCCAAAACTAATCTGGGCACCCTTACTTCTGCATCTCTGCCGCTTGCGGCCGGCCGGCCCTTCCACCGTAGAGCTCCTTGGCGCCAGTTCCTTGACCCAGAATGCGTCTCCGGCGTGACCTGCATTCCTCAACGCAGGAATCGTTTTCATTCTCAAACCTGCAGAACAGTGCACATTGGTTCTCTCCTTTACCTATTCAAATCAGAGCTTAGAGGCTCGCACCTCAATCAATCGAAGCGACAGTCTGATCCGGGTCCGTAAGTCCCACCTCAGCCAACGATCAGCTTGGTTCGCCATTGTCAGCATCAAAACAGGGTCGTTCCTTCCCTACATTCCAAGCATCACGTGCAATCTTCATCATCCTTCAGCCGCCCCCGACGTGGTGTGATCCGACTCGAAATAATTTCCCCAGGAATCAAGCGGCGGAAGGCCACACCGCCCCAAGCCCGGAAATCGATTTGCCACTGAACTTCCTTTTGAGAAACCCGGAATTGAGGACCCGACAGAGAGATTTTTTTGGTTGGGTGTTCGCCGAAAACACAGACCCACCTTTGATAGCCGCACAGAAGCAGCGAGAGATGGAGCACAGAGTTCCAAAGCCTAGGCGGCTAGGGCATAGGAGAGAGTTCGCCATTCTTCCATCTATATTCTATTATACTCCCTTTTATGATATACACACGTACATAACGTTTTTCAATCATTAGATTGATAAGCGTTTTTACATGATCTAACATAAAATATAAATGGGACATAAACGAGCTGATTTCGATATGTGTGCAAGTCGGTGAAAGAATTAAGAAGGAGAAAAATGAGAAAAGTGTGAATCTGGTAGGCAAACCAAAATGGAAAAACCAGAAGGGGAATAATCAGAAGGGAAAGAAGTTCAGCCCTAAAACAGCCCTAGTTCCCGCCCCTGATTCTAAAATTCAGAAACCCTAATTCCTTTGTATTGGTTTCAAAGCTTGGTTAACTAAAAAAGGTAATCTTAACTTAATTCCTAGTTTTTCCATTGAAATAAATTTAGTTCAAAGTAGTTCTAGCAACTGGTGGATTGATTCAAGGTCTCCTATTCACATAACTAATTCACTGCAGGGATACATAAGGAAGAGAAATCCCAGAAGTGAGGAACAAAACGTGTGTGTTGGCAATGGATCAAGGGTAGCAGTGAAGGCAATTGGGTCTGTTAGGCTAGAAGTAGGATCTGGAAATTTTCTTATCTTAGACAATGTCTATTTTGTACCTTCTATGAGAAGGAATTTGATTAGTGTCTCCCTTTTGGTTAAAAACGGTTGTAGTTTTCTTTTTGACAGTAATGGAATAAAAATTTCGAAGAATTTTCTTCCTATTGCTTCTGGTGCCATTGTAAATGATTATTTACAGTTACATTGTTCAGTTCCTAAGGAGATATTATCTATTGAAAACAGTGTAGATGGCAATTCCATTATTGGTGCTAAAAGACACAACTCTAAGGAAAACTCAGCAGCCCTTTGGCATAGGAGATTAGGACACATATCAAAAGAAAGACTACAGATCCTAGTTAAGCAAAACATTCTGCCTGAGCTAAACTTTGACGATTTAGGGGACTGTGTAGAATGCATTAAAGGAAAAATGACTAATTCTAGAAAGAAAAATGCCACCAGAAGCCTAGGACTCTTAGAACTCATCCATACTGACATTTGTGGACCTTTTAAACATCAAACCATTTGTGGAAACTCCTATTTTATAACTTTCATTGATGACTTTTCTAGGTTCTGTCATATTTTTCTAATTTCAGAAAAATCCCAAGCTGTCGAAACCTTTAAAATCTTTCATGCAAAAGTAGAAAAACAATTGGGGAAACAAATTAAGGTGGTCAGGTCTGATAGAGGGGGAGAGTTTTACGGGAAATATACGGAGGCTGGACAAAGCAAAGGCCCTTTTGCTTTGTATCTTGACAAGCATGGTATTAAGGCTCAATACACCACGCCAGGGACACCGGAGCAAAATGGTGTCGCAGAAAGGAAGAATAGGACTTTACTGAACATGGTTAGAAGTATGATATGTACTTCTGGACTACCTAGGTATCTGTGGGGCGAGGCTTTCCAAACAGCCAACTATCTCTGCAATAGGGCACCTAGCAAAGCTGTGTCTAAGACACCTTTTGAGCTTTGGAATGGCAGAAATCCAAGCTTACACCATGTTCATGTTTGGGGCTGTAAGGCTGAGGCTAAAGTTTATAACACTCAATTTCAGAAATTAGACCCCAAAACCGTTAGTGCATTCTTCATAGGGTATCCAGAAAAATCCAAGGGCTACAAGTTCTATTCCCCTCACCATAATACCAGAATCATCGAAACAAATAAAGCAAAGTTTCTAGATGAAGTGTTTTATAATAGAGAACCCGAAGACTTACAGTTTGACTTTGAAGAAATCCCTGAAACCGAAACACTAGCTCAGGTTTTACCTCTTGCACCTGCACCACCCATCTTTGTACCTCAGCAGCTAATTTTAGAACCCGCAGAGGCTGTCCAAGAAGCACCAGAAAATCTACAACCTCAGGATAATGTTGTGATGCCTCAAAATGAAAACGTTGATGTACCTCAACCAGTAAGAAGATCAAACAGAGTTAGAAAACCCACCATTGATCCAACTGAGTATGAAGTATACCTTCAGGAACCAGACTTTGATTTTGGGGAAGATAATGATCCTGTTAGTTATAAACAGGCCACTGAGAATGAGTTTTCTAAGCAATGGAGTGAGGCGATGAAGGCTGAATTAAAAAGTATGCAAGACAATGGAGTTTGGGAGTTAGTCGAACCTATAGCAAATCAAAAACCTGTAGGTTGTAAGTGGATTTACAAAACCAAAAGATATGCTGATGGCAGTATAGAGAGGCATAAAGCAGCGAGGTTAGTAGCTAAGGGTTTTACGCATCAAGAAGGCATTGACTATACTGAAACCTTCTCTCCAGTTTCGACAAAAGACTCTTTTAGAATGGTCATGGCCTTGGTAGCTCATTTCGATATGGAATTGCACCAAATGGATGTTAAAACAGCCTTCTTAAATGGAGAATTAGAAGGAACCATATACATGAAGAAACCTGAGGGATTTATTAAACCTAGTAGTGAACACTTGGTCTGCAAGCTAAAGAAGTCTATCTATGGACTAAAACAGGCGTCTAGACAATGGTATAAAAAGTTTGATGCTGTGGTTACTTCTTTTGGATTCACTGAGAATATTGTTGATGAATGTGTTTATCTGAAAACAATGGGCAAGCACTTTATTTTTCTGATATTATACGTGGATGACATATTGCTTGCTAGCAGTGATATAAATTTATTGAAATCTACCAAGTCTTTTCTGTCTAAAAACTTTGATATGAAAGATCTTGGTGAAGCGTCTTTCGTGCTGGGGATTGAGATTAAAAGAGACAGGAAGAAGAGGTTATTGGGTCTATCTCAGCAAAGTTATATTTCTAGAGTCTTGAATAGGTTTGATATGCAGAAGTGTGCACCAGGAGAGGCTCCTATCTCTAAAGGAGATAAACTAAACAAATGTCAATGTCCTAGGAATGACTTGGAAAGGGAAGATATGAAGGGCAGACCTTATGCTAGAATAATTGGTAGCTTGATGTATGCACAAGTGTGCACTAGGCCTGATTTAGCATATGCAGTGGGTATATTATCGAGATTTCAGTCAAACCCTGGGCATGAGCATTGGGTTGAAGCAAAGAAGGTGCTTAGATATTTACAGAAGACTAAGAGTTATTTGCTGGTGTACAAGAAGGTTGAAAATTTGGATGTTATTGGGTACACAGATGCAGACTTTGCAGGCAAGTATTCGGATTCAACCAAATCCACTTCTGGGTGTGTTTTTATGATGGCTGGGGGTGCCATAGCTTGGAGGAGCATTAAGCAAACATTGACAGCCACTTCAACCATGCAGGCAGAATTTATAGCGATATATGATGGTGTTTGTCAAGGGTTATGGCTTAGAAATTTTCTAATTCAGACTAGGTTGTTGGATTCCATCAATACCAGTCCACTGAGGGTTTTTAGTGATAATTCTGCAGCTGTTTGCTTCACTAAGGATAATAAGAGGTCTAATAACTCTAAACACATAGACCTGAAATATTATAGTGTGAGAGAAAGGGTGAAGCATAAGGAAATCGAGATAGCTTAGATCAATACACAATTGCAGTTAGCTGATCCATTTACTAAGGGATTATCTGTAGCAGCTTTTTAGAAACATGTAGCTGATATGGGAGTTCTACGTACCTTAGATGCTTAGGATCAGTGGGAGCATTATTTTTGTTAAAAGTTTTATCTTTAGTGTTGTTTAATTTCAGTTCCTGTTTTTCTGAAATTTGAAGTTTTGTAATGACTTTGTCTTCATTATTCAGTAATAAATCCATGGTATTATTCAGAAGTTTTTGCTGCAGCATTTGGTGATTATGAATATTTCTGTATTTTTTTTTGGCAAATAGCTATTTGATTTATGTTGGATAGATTGAGTTGATTACGATCAACATTTCAGTTTTGTAAAGTGCAGACACATTCAGTAATAATCCATTCCAGTTTTGGTTGTGTCTCTGATTTTGATAGTCAAAATCCTTCAGTTTGGACCATTTACATATGCACTGCTGACGATGACAGATACATTTTGCGTATATATGTATGTTTTATCTTTGGTTGTATCAATTGAACTTATGTGGGTTATGGTTATGGTTTTGTAGTTTTGGAGTGGTGTGCTTTTGAAAGCATTATTTTTCCTTAGCTCTGCCAGATTCCATAACTTGACCAAGTTTGTGATTAAGTATGAGAATTTTATGCAATTTCATGTGCACACTTCAATGGTTATTACATTGTTCAAATTATGTACAATTGAGTGAGTAATGTAGTCCAAGTGGGAGAATGTAAGAGTTGGACTTGTAAGACTTAATGTGGACTATCAATATTCGTCAAGTATTACAATAAATAAGCTGCATACTTACAGAACAAGCAAAATAGACATTCCTAGTATTAATCGATCGGTTCGGTGTTGGATTTCCTATTGCTATCAGTACTGATTTAAGAGGTTACTTTGCTAATGAGGTATACCTAATTGCATATGGAACAAGAATAAGGTTGGCCTAAATGTAAAAGGATTAGGAAACCTTTATGGGAGGCACCTAATCCTCAATGCCTATTTATATATAGACCTTGATCTCTGCTCTAACAATCACATACAAGCATTCAAGTTCTCTGCCCCATTAGTGAGATTGCCTTCATCAGATTGTTCAGAGGAGAAGATCAAACATGTCTTTTTCAGGTTAGTGTTATGTGCTTTACTTTTTAGACCTTACTTGTATTGGTGTGTTCTTAAATTGAGTGCAATATATACATGTTCATGTTTACAGGACTTACATTAATCACATTATGACTTTAACAATTGTATATGATTACTGTTGAATGAAATAACCAGGATTGCATAGATGATTCCATCCCTGGAACAATAAGGAATTTGTATCTGAAATCCATATTGTATTGGGAAACTTAATGTGCTTGTAATCAAGTAATGTATATTGATACAGGATTTATATGTAGAGGACCTAATTGATTTAGGAAATCTGTTATGGGAAGTTCCTGATATCATCCTCTATATATAGGTTCAGGTCCCTGCACTCTCTACACGCAAGTCTTTAGATTCTATCCCTGCAACAATAAGGATTTTGTATCTGTAATCCATATTGTATTGGGAAACTTAATGTGCTTGTAAATCAAGTAATATATTGATACATAATTTATATATGGAGGAACTATTTGATTTAGGATTACTGTTATGGGAAGTTCCTGATATCAGTCCCTCTATATATAGGTTCAGGTCCCTGCACTCTCTACACGCAAGTCATCTACCCATATACAGAGAACTTGAAACTAGAGCAGTTGCAGAAGACCGAACCTGTTCGTCATGGCATTCAACTCATTCACAGCTTCAGGTATGTATTATGTTCTTCTAATTTTTCTAGTATGCCTTTAGATAATGTGTATATATATGTGTGATTGTTTCTAGTTAAGTAATCCTCAAGTTTAAGATTACAGGCATTGCTGCGTCCGGGCCGAATGGACATGCACATTAACATGTCCTATTGCACTGCAGGGGGTTTTAACATATTGGCCTCGAACAATCTTGGCATTTATCACATGCAGCAACCGTCACAGGCTTTGTGGTGGAATTGAAGGACTAATTGAGAGTAGTGAGGTCACTCCTGCAGAGGTTGCTGAGGAGCTATTGAGGATCGATAATGCTGATATTGCTCTTGAAGGACTAGTGAGTTTGCTCAAGGGAAAGAAAGTTGAGAGAAATGAAGCAAAGGAGGAGGGGAGTAACAAAGTTGAGATTCAAGATGTAAAGAGGCAGAAAACTGAGTCAAATGTCAATGGTGACAATCAAAACATGTTGCAGCTGAATCAATAGAAGTAGGGTACGTAACTACTAAAGGTTGGATCTTCAAGTATGTTTCTATAACAACTTTTGTGGACTTTGAACTAGCTGTGATTCTGAACAATCAAACTGTTCTGTTTTAGGGTAACTTATTTACTATCAAAACTGATATGTGTTGGCATCTTTTTGAGTGTCATCTTTTATCTAATTCGAATTTCTTGCTTAAATATGTCAGTTTATTAGCTTATTAAAAATCATCATGTTGGTGTTCTCGCTTCGATCACTTTCAATCATAGTGGCCTATTTCAATTGTAAAGGATTTTTCTTTAACTTTAGAATTTAGTAATAAATGAAACTTAGAAGTAAAAAGATAACCCTTGAATGTGTAATACAAAGCTTTGATTAGTAGTCTCTGTCGAAATGGTGATGCTGGAAAAGTCTTGCTAGTATGGAACATTAGCTTTAGTTAGTTCAATCTTCATTACTGAAAAGTTAGAAGGAAACTTGGTTAATTTCTTTAGTTTGCCAAGGACACCCTAAAAAATGGTCTTTATGGTAAATACCCAAATGAGGAAGAGTGAAAGAGACTCACCATAAAAAAGGAGAGACTTTTGCTTTCAAAAAGAAAAAGGAGAGACTTTTGTCCGCGATGTATTCATGCAAATTTCTGCTCAATTTCAGAAAACGCTGCACAATTTGGCTGGTTTTAGCTCAAACCACGTTCAGCTCCCTTTTCAAAAGAGAATTACCATGTTGCCTTTCTGAAACGAACTAACATTGGCTAGATTGGTCAATAGACAAGGATGGTTTAGTAAATCGACTAAATTCCATTCTGAGCCTCTGGATTATAAACCTGCCTTTCTCTTCCATTTGGACTAAACTTGCAGCTTTCCTCAGAAATGCTAAAGATTTACAGGATGCTGTTGTGAATGTCTATGTGATCGATCATACTCTCATCTGCATCAAAAGTTGGCGACTAAACAACTATACAAAACCCAATTCATGTAAGTTTTACTTGCCCCAAACTCAGTTCTACAAATTTGATTCTATTGGAATTTGTCAATCAATGAAATTGGGTGCATTCCTATGTGTTCTGTGGTACCTTGTATGTTTATTCAACAACAAAGAATCTTCTTAATACTTCCAATTTTGGAAAATATGCTTTTTAAAAGGATCAAGGGGCCAGGGGATTTGGAACTGTTCATGTTGGAGTAGGAGCTTAATTTAGTGCACCATGGATACTGATATAGGGTGACTTTAGAGTTGGCTATGATGCATATATTCAGCTAGATTGATTCTAGGAAATTAGGAATTAATATTTGCTTAGCTTAGTTTCTGGGTAATTGGCTAAATATTGTACTGATTGTTTGTCTTCAGTTCCTTATAAGCCCTCAGGTACTGAAATCTTTATGCAATTGTTAGAATTTGTGGCTTTGATGGAAAATTCTATAATACATACTCATATGTTATACACACATGTATAAATGTGACAACAAATTTGTTGTCAGAGTGGTAACGCCGAGTCCTATTTCATGTAATCTTAGTTTTATTAATGATAATTACACCACCTACGACCTTATTCTAAGTTTTTGAACAAATTAATTATCAATGTTGTAATTTTTATTTAATTATATATAAATAGTGTAAATGAATATGGTAACTTTGTTATCAATTTTGTAATTTTAATTCATATAAATTGTAATTTTTGTTCAAATAGATGTAAAATGAGTGTATGATAAATATCACGGTACAATAGCTTGTCCCGGCTTTGATACAATTTTTGTAATTACATGGACAAACTTTGGAAGTAATGGGCCAGGACAATGTATTTAGGGATATTGACCATTTACACAATTTGAGCCTAAAAATTGCCCATTTACTCGAGTAAGAAATTATTGTGCCCACTCACCCATTTAAAAATAAAAAACTATTTTAGACAAACTTTCATTATAAAACTAAAAGTATGCCACTCTCTCTCCTCTTTCACCTAACAACAACCTCTCAAAAAATTGCCCATTTACTCGAGTAAGAAATTATTGTGCCCACTCACCCATTTAAAAATAAAAAAACTATTTTAGACAAACTTTCATTATAAAACTAAAAGTATGCCACTCTCTCTCCTCTTTCACCTAACAACAACCTCTCTCTCTCTCTCTCTCTCTCTCTCTCCCCCTCTGCTTCCCGAGCCCGTCACCGGAGGCCTGCATACTCGCCATTGGCGCTAGTCCTCCTCACTGTCCCAGTCAGCAACGACTCTCCTCCTCCGCCGCAGTCCACGGCTCGGCTTCCCTAGTCATGTGACCTCCTCGCCGGTTCCATTCGCTTATGGATCTGGATCTGAATTCGCTTCTTTCTGTTTGACAAAATCAGCAGAGAAACGATGCTGTCGAGCAAGCTGTGCCCGGAGAACTCCGACGAGATGGCGCCACTAATGGTGAGCAAAGTGCCTCGAAGTGATGAGATCGAAGATTTCCCATAATAGTACTCATCGCCGAGTTCACTACCATCTTCGCCGGACGAGGACTGGACGGCGGTTGGTCAGAAGCGAGGCGTCGGGGACTAGACGGCGCGTCCATCCATGGAGTCTTCGCCGTTCCGACCTCACTTCCCGATTTCTGTCGCCGATCAGTGTGGGTTTCAACATTTTTAAACTTTTTTTTTGTTGGTCTGAGGGGTTCTAGCTGGGGTGGAGGTGTTGGGGACCGTGAGGCATAGGAATATAGTGAGATTGTTAGGGTTTTGTGTTAGATTTTTGATGATTGATACAGGATTTGAAGGAACTTGTTTTAAGGAAGCTGAGGCTGGAGCCGGAGTAGCTGAGGCTGGAGCCGGAGAAGCAGAAGCTGTTGTTCAGGGGCAATAATAATATTATTGAGGGGCAATAATAATATTATTGAGAGGCAATAATGTTTCTGCTGGGGCAATAATGATATTATTGGGAGGCGAAAAAACGATTATTGAAAGGCAATAATAAGATTATTGGGGGATAATAATAAGATTATTAGGGGGCAAAAAATGATTATTGGAGGCCAATAAAAATATTATTTGGAGGTAATAACAAGATTATTGGGGGCCAATAAAGTTGGACGCCGGATTCCGATGTTTGGCAGCCGGTCACTAGAGGCCTGCATATTGCCATCAGCGCTAGTCCTCCTCACTGTCCCAGTCAGCGACGACTCTCCTCCTCCGACACAGTCCACGGCTCGGCTTCCCTAGTCACGTGACCTCCTCGCCGGTTCCATTCGCTTATGGATCTGGATCTGAATTCGCTTCTTTCGGTTTGACAAAATCAGCAGAGAAACGATGCTGTCGAGCAAGCTGTGCCCGGAGAACTCCGACGAGATGGCGCCACTAATGGTGAGCAAAGTGCCTCGAAGTGATGAGATCGAAGATTTCCCATAATAGTACTCATCGCCGAGTTCACTACCATCTTCGCCGGACGAGGACTGGACGGCGGTTGGTCAGGAGCGAGGCGTCGGGGACTAGACGGCGCGTCCATCCATGGAGTCTTCGCCGTTCCGACCTCACTTCCTGATTTCTGTCGCAGATCAATTCAACATCTGCACTGTGTGGGTTTCAACATTTTTTAACTTTTTTTTTTGTTGGTTTGAGGGGTTCTGGCTGGGGTGGAGGTGTTGGGGACCGTGAGGCATAGGAATATAGTGAGATTGTTAGGGTTTTGTGTTTGATTGTGTTAGATTTTTGATGATTGATACAGGAATTGAAGGAACTTGTTTCATGGAAGCTGAGGCTGGAGCCTGAGAAGCAGAAGCTGTTGTTCAGGGGCAATAATAATATTATTGAGAGGCAATAATGTTTCTACTGAGGCAATAATGATATTATTGGGAGGCGAAAAAACGATTATTGAAAGGCAATAATAAGATTATTGGGGGGCAAAAAAATGATTATTGGAGGCCAATAAAAATATTATTTGGAGGTAATAACAAGATTATTGGGGGCCAATAAAGTTGGACGCGGATTCCGATCACCAGATTCCGTTCATCCGGTCCGATCACAGGAGTTTGGCAGCCGGTCACCGGAATCCCGCGACAGGTCACCAGAGTCCGGCAAAGTCTCTCTCGAAGTGACAAAGGAAGAGAGGGCAAAATTGTCCTAAAAATAAACAAAATATAATAAAAAATAACTTAATTGGGTATTAGGGCAAAATATTGTGTAAGTAAGCAATCTCTTAGAGTGTTTAGGTAAGTGGGGTTAATTAACCCCAAAATTGTGTAAATGGTCATTATCCCATGTATTTAATCTATTTTATTTTTTGGCAAAAGAGATGGTAACGGTACCTAAGGGTGTCTTTGGTATGACTATGCTTTAAGCAAAAGCTGGTTTTTGCTTATTTTTTAGAATAATGTAGCTAAAAAGCAAAACAGCTGAGTATTTGGTAAATGATTTTTTATGAGTGCTGTGGGCAAAGTGTTTGGTAAACTAAAAACTAAAAGTGTTGTGAGTTTGTAGAATGACCGATTTGGACATAAAAGAATTTTTTGCCTTAATTGTTTGGCAATATAATGTAGTTCAAGTTTCTATAATTCAAAATGTGATGCAATTTCATTAATCAAAATTTGAGCAGTCGCACTAACCTATTTCAAAAAAAAAAAAATAATGTGGTGTGATTTAATTTTAAACAACCGAATTCTAGTTTATTAGTTCATTTTACCTAATGCATAGTGATAATCAATTGAAAATCAAATTACATGCAAACCATCAAATGATCAATATTTTGTACCAAAAGCATTGTGATACATCATCAATTCATCAAATATTGAATTTAAAGAACATTGTTATCGCATCCATACATTTCAAATTTCCTAGCTAAGTTTTACATGATGAAATTCCATTGCTTGGTATTCCGCTTGATCTCCGAATGACTTTGGATTAATACCAACTGCAGCAACTCCTATTAGTATTCCAGTTCCAAGAACTCCAATTGATTTTCCTAAAACAACACAGATTTGAACAGCAAAAGGCACAAGCACTACCGACTCATATGGTAAGCTTTTCCATTCCCTCATTCAAACTAATAATGCAAGCTTTTTAAGTCAAACAAAATATATTTAACTCGTAAAATCTAGCATGAACAAGTTAGCAAAGCACCACTCGTAAAATCAAACTTTCATTGCTGTTGTAAAATTCAGCTAGTTCATGAACAAACCCTGAAACCCAATTAGCTAATTACAGAAGATCAAACTAGCAGCTAGCTCATGAACAAACCCAATTGGTCCTGACCCAGACCCAAAAAACTAGCAGCGAGATATTCGAGGACGGCGGAGAGATAGACGGGAGCGCCGCCGCCATGCGGAGGTTAGAGGGAACCATAATCCTAACGACTTGGCGCCAGTTCTGTAAGCACTCACCGCCCAGTTTGAATCACATTCACATGCACGCAATTCCATTTTCTGATCGAAATCCCACTCCCCAAAACAACATTGTGTCATGGAACAAAATGATCGCCGGGTACGTCCGAAGTGGCCAAATGCGAGTTGCCCACGACCTGTTCGATGAAATGCCTGTGAAAGACGAAGTTTCCTGGAACACCATCTTATCGGGCCTGCACAACACCAAAGACCCAGATGGAGTTAATCGATGTTTCATGCAAATGAGAAGAGATGGGTTTAGACCAAATGAGTATACCATCTCCATAGTATTGAGAGCCTTTTTGGGGACCGTGCTTAATGTTTTGGTCCCGCAGATTCACGCCTTGGCAATACTCTCGGCGCTCAACTCAACTGTGTTTGTTGGGTCGGCACTTATGAAAGGGTATGCAAATGTAGGGGATGGAGTAGCTATGGCTAGAGTATTCGATGAGATTTCGGCCAAGGATGTGTCATCTTGGAATGCATTGATTTCGAGTTACATGGAATTGGGGTGCATGCATGACGCTCAAAGAGTTTTTGGTGGGATGCCGGAGAGGAATGTAGTTTCTTGGACTAGTTTAGTAAATGGGTATATCAGAAATGGGAGGGTTAACAAAGCTCGCTCCGTTTTCAATAAAATGAGTGCAAAAAATGTGGTCTCATGGACTGTTATGATCAGTGGTTATGTGAAGAATCAGAAATTTGTAGATGCTTTGAAACTTTTCCTCTTGATGTTGAAGTCAGGGACTCTGCCCAATCAGTTCACATTTTCAAGTGTGCTGGATGCAACCGCTGGTTGTTCTTCACTTATCTTCGGTCAGCAAGTACACTCGCGCATCTTAAAGTCTGGTATACCGGAGGATGTAACCTTGTCAACGTCGCTTGTTGATATGTATGCAAAATGCGGTGATATTGCTGCAGCGTTTTGTATTTTTGGATCCATGCCAAAGAAAAATTTGATATCCTGGAATTCAATTATAGGCGGTTATGCAAGGCATGGATTTGCCACAAGAGCATTGGAGGAGTTTGAGAGAATGACCAACAGTGGGGTTAGGCCTGATGCAGTTACATTCACAAATGTGTTATCAGCTTGTGCACGTGGTGGGATGATTGAAGAAGGAAAAAGCCTCTTTAACACCATGAAGTCAAAGTTCGGAATGGAACCACAGGTGGAGCATTATGCTTGCATGGTGGACCTCTATGGGAAAGCAGGTGAGCTAGAGGAAGCGGAGAAGTTGATACATGGGATGCCATTTCAGCCGGATGTTGTTATTTGGTGTGCGTTACTTGGTGCTTGTGGTTTGCATTCAAGTTTGGAACTTGGTGAGTTTGCTGCAGAGGAACTTGATAAACTAGAAAGTGACCATGCTGCAATATATTCAACGCTTTCAAGGATTCATGGGGAAAGAGGAGTTTGGAATAGTGTGCTCGAGTTAAGGAAGACAATGAAAGAGAAAGGCGTTCAAAAGCAGAATGCAGGTAGCTGGGTTGAGTCTGCACGAGTAATTAGATAAACCACTAGTATCTTCCTCGTTGCTGATCTTAATCTACTCCAAACCATCTGGCTACAGTACTCATAAAAATGCATGCCTGCTTCCAACAAAGACTCACTCGTCTAGATGGGCAAATTTACTTGTTTGTAAGTGGCTATCTCCACCTGGGGAGCAGCCAAAGGAGTCACAATTGGAATCAAAATCTCCCCTGACACCTTACTCTTATTGGTCTCCCAATGGAGAGATTCTCTTCGGGTACAATCTCAGGTTCTGGTTAGTCAACTGGTGAGACATTTTATCGAGTTGCATTGACCCTATGATCGTGACAAACTTGACTACTAGAGTGAATTATTGGTTTCTCCAGTTTGCTAGTCCCTATCAAGTTCTCATAATTGCTAATCCCTCGTTGAACAGTTGGTGGGGCTTGAGTTATCTCGAAATTAATGTCGACGCTCTTTGGTAGCTAACCATCTTGAAATGAAGGTCCACAGAATTAGGTATCCATAAAAGAGCTTCTTCTATAGGGTAAATGCCATCCATCATATTAGAAATAGGCAGCACCATTTACCATTGAACTAGAACTAATGTGTAAATGTTAGTTGTAACGCATTGATCACCGACCAGATTTCTACCACAATGAAGGTTCACCGACTATACATTAGAGCGTAGTGATGTATTGTATTTGTACGTGTTCAGTTTGATCAAAAACTCAACAGCAACACAACAAAAGGCAAGATAGTTATTGGGTTGCCACTGACACTGCATCTGAGTAGGGTGGGTAAGGCGACAGCACTGATAGGAGTAACAATAAATAGACCCCCTTTTTCAACCAACTAATTGTTAAATAATAACACATGCATGCTTTCCTTCTCATAATAAATACTTCAGATTCCGTCCTGGACTCTGGAGCTGCACCAATATTTGATTCTCATCTCATCCCTGTGTGAGCTCTCTCTCTCGCTCCATCTCTCATACACATAAAACAGAAAGAGTAGTCCAAGTGGCTAAGTATGTATATGCCACCAAATATTATTTATACGTATGCTAAGTGCTTCATTCGATATAGAGATTTTCAAATACTATATATCTGGAGAACTGTATATAGTTGTGGTTCATGGACACTGGGTTTCAGAAGTTTGTTGTATATTAAGTCATTCTTCTAATATGGTTGCTTGTTTGTATGTCAACCGCCTTCTTTTGTGTTTGGTTTACTTTTCAAATAATATCTGATATCTCTTCTTGTATGTAAATGTTTGAACACAACAAGAGAGAATGAAGATTTTCTCTGCTCAAGTTGAGGAAGGAAGGGAAGGCCAGAATGGCAAGCCTTCCGTTGGTCCGGTATACCGGAATTTACTGTCCAAAAACAATTTTCCTCCACCTCATCCCGATATAAGTACAGGCTGGGATCTCATTAGGTAATTCAAATCCTAAGACTTTATTTGTGTTTATAGTAGCAGTTTATATATCACATTTGAAAGCACAGGCTATTGTGCTTATATCAAATCGTATTTCTTTGATGGTAAAAAGAATCTTCATGTACTGCAGTCAATCTGCTCAGAAGTATCCTGGAAATCGAATGCTTGGATGGCGTAAAATAGTTGATGGAAAGGTAAATTATTATGAACTTAAAATATGCAGTGCTAGTTCATCATCATGTCCATGTCCACTACATTTGGCAATTGATTTCTGACTTGATTGTTTGTCATCATGCTGTTTAGATTGGACCTTACGTTTGGAAAACATACAAGGAGTTTTATGACGAACTTCTTCTTGTTGGTTCTGCATTACGAGCATCTGGTGTGGAACCAGTAAGTACTCGTACATGAATTTTGAGTTCTACAAATTATATAGTTGTGGATTTTTGGCAACTGAAACTAGCTCCTGTCTTGATTTTGGTTCATAATCTTATAATAGGGTTCCCGGATTGGGATCTATGGTTCAAATTGCCCCCAGTGGATTATGGCAATGGCGGTTAGTTTGGACATTCTTTTCATTTGTTTTATATGATCAACCATCTGATGAATAACTTCTTTAAATTTCATGTAGGCTTGTTGTGCTCATAGTTTGATCTGTGTGCCTCTCTATGATACCCTAGGTAAAGACTATTCTTTGCAGAAAACTTCCTGATCACCTTTGGTATAATTTTAGATTCTAGTTTAGATAACGTTGGAGTGTGCAATGTATCCTCTCTAAGTGTTTATTTTGTTTTTTGTTTTTTGTTTCTGTTGGTAATGGTAACTTTTGTGGTTTTTCATGTCAAGCAATTTACTTGCACCTCTCTTAAAAGTTTCTGTTGATGCAGGGCCAGGAGCTGTAAATTTTATCATAGATCATGCAGAGGTTGATGTTGTTTTTGTCCAAGATAAGAAAGTGAAAGAAGTGAGAAACTAGCATTATAAATGAAAATCATATTCTCCACATTGATTATTTTCACTAGCAATGAGCATATGCAATTCTGATTTAATAAAACTACTTTTCTTGTCAGCTACTGAAGCCTGAATGTACATCCATTCAAAGATTAAAAGGTTTGAATGTTTGGACTCTGTATGCTACCTGATGCTCCCAGAAGGCTTTGTACTGAGCTTGGTTGTTGTTGCAGTTATGGTTTGCTTCACTTCGTTGACAGATGAAGAGAAGGATAAGGCAGCACACATTGGGATAAAACCATACTCATGGAATGAGTTCACAGAGATGGTTAGTGTCTCTATTTTAAGGAGAAGAACCTGCATTGCAACTTTATTTAAGTTTTCCTTGTGCTGTTACCAGGCATGAATGATGTGTTTCCTTCAAAATTGTCTATGTAAATGGGAGCATACAACTATCTCACTCCCTTTAAGATGCAGAGTGTGATATTAAAGGTTTTTCATGTGAATTATAGTACAAGCCATGTTTTGTACATTAATCTGCTTGTAAATGCATTTTGTTCTTGAACCTTTACCTGGAATCCCAAATTTTGTTTTCCTTTCTTCAGTTCTTGCTTTTTGTTTCCTGTTCTGAGTAAAGCTTTTGTTTTCAGGGAATTCAAAACCCATCAAAGATCTTTCCACCTCTGCCTGAGAATATCAGCACAATTATGTACACAAGTGGTACCAGTGGAGCTCCTAAAGGTGTTGTGATAACACATGAAAACATGGCATATGGTGTCAGAGGCATTGACCTCTTTTTGGAACAATTTGAAGACAAGGTAAATGTGAAGTATGATAATTCAGTAGTTCTCTGATAAATTGCTTTCCAGACCAAACATGTGTCTTTTGCTTTCCTTATTTTCATATTACTATCAATGATAGCCTAAAATTTTTTCATTCTGTTGACATATGCAACCATTTATGACTTTGAGTACGTAGATGACAGTGGATGATGTGTATCTATCTTTCCTTCCTCTGGCTCATATCCTGGACTGCGTAATTGAGATGTATTTTTTCCGCAATGGTGCTTCTGTTGGCTACTATCATGGGGTATGCAACAACAACTTTTTACATCTTGTTGTTTCTTGATAAGCTTCCCCTGAAATCTGAATTTAGGGGAAGTTTATGAAGGATCTTTAGGTACCTTTCAACATCCTGCTAGTAATTGCATTGAATCTCTTATTTGAAGGATCTTAATGCATTAGGGGATGATATAATGGAGTTGAAGCCAACACTTCTTGCTGGGGTACCTCGAGTCTTCGAGAAAATACATGAAGGCATGAAACATTTTTGCTAGTCATCTGTATACAAAAACTTTTAGTCTTGTTGGTTTGTTATGGACCTATCAATCTCAACTCATTTGCACATGTTTCAGGTATAAAGAAAGGAGTCCAACAGCTCAATCCAAGGAGGCAGAAGATTTTTGACATTCTCTACAGATAGTGAGTCGGTCGTTTTTTCCATAATTATTCAATTTATATATGTAATCCCTCACATCTCTTTTGTTACATACAGCAAACTTGCTTGGATGAACATGGGGTTTAAAAACAAGAACGCCTCACCACTCGCTGATCTGTTAGCCTTCAGAAAGGTTGCATCTTCTCCTCAACACAAAAGGACCATAATACAAACTTTCTATTACAGTATTGCATAATTTATCATGTGACCTTGTTGGCTTCACCATAAAACAAGACTTACCATTTAATTTTCAATTTTTTTCCAAAGATAAAGAATAGGCTGGGTGGTAGAATTCGTCTTATAATATCAGGAGGTGCACCCTTAAGCTCTGAGATTGAAGAATTCTTGCGAGTTACTTGCTGTTGTTTCGTACTCCAAGGCTATGGTAAACAAATGTTCACTGTTAGTTTATGTCTCCATGCTGAAAGCTATTTAGTTTATATGTACACCTTTTATATGTATACAACTGATAATTGACCCGATCATATGCATTACTCTTGGATGTTTATTTCAGGGTTGACAGAAACTGTTGGCCCAACTACTCTCGGGTTTCCTGATGAAATGTGCATGATTGGTGCTGTTGGTACCGTATCTGTTTTCAACGAGCTGCGCCTCGAAGAGGTTCCAGAAATGGGCTACAATCCACTTGGGGATCCTCCTTGTGGTGAGATATGCTTGAGAGGAAAGACTGTTTTTTCTGGCTATCACAAAAGTCCTGAATTGACAAGAGAAGCAATTAAGGATGGATGGTTCCATACAGGTTCATTATATCATGATTAAAAATGATTTATAATACTTGCAAATGTTCTGTTGCCAGATGTTAAACAGACTATTGAGTCTATCGTTATGTTGGTTTTCCCCTAATGGCACACTGCTTAATTTTTCAGGGGACATAGGGCAAATACTTCCAAATGGAACCATCAAGATCATTGATAGGAAAAAGAATCTGATTAAACTCTCGCAAGGAGAGTATGTTGCACTTGAGTACTTGGAAAATGTATATGGCATTTCATCTGTTATTGACGATATCTGGGTATATGGGAATAGCTTCAAGTCGAAGCTTGTTGCCGTGGTGGTAGCAGAAGAAGAAAGCACGAAGAGGTGGGCTGATTTAAATGGTCACGTTGGTTCATTTTCTGATCTTTGTTTTCTTGATCAGCTCAAGAGCCATATCCTGGAAGAACTCAAGTTAACAGCTGAGAAGAACAAGGTAACTCGTATCTCTGATTATTGTTCAGCTAACCTCAGTGATATCTGGAACCTAGTATTGTACCGAAAGAAATTCTTAAAGCTCTTCAGCACAACTCAATGCATTTGTGTATGAGTTCGGTACAATTCTAGTCTGCTGCCTTCACCGTGGATTAAATAGGGGCATGCAGTTCCTTCTTGTTCTTTTAGTTTCTCAACTTCTTTTTGTTTTACTTATTTTCCATGGGACAGGATGATTTCTTAGTTTCCTCTTATTTGTTTTCAACCAGCTGAGAGGTTTCGAGTATATTAAAGGAATCATTGTTGAGCCTCGCCCCTTCGACATGGAAAGAGACATGGTGACTGCAACTTTGAAAAAGAAAAGAAATCAATTGCTCAAGTATTACCAGGTAAATTAGCATGTTCTGAATTCTGATCAAGGAATTACTGCTAATTAATCAACTATGATAGCAACTAACAACTCCACACTTTACAGGCTAGACTTGATGAGCTCTACCAAAATCTGGACGCTGGACGAAAATATTAGTTATATCAAAGTAAGACACTAAGGGAAATAAGGCAATGCATATTAGTAATGAGATATTGCATCATATATGTATGTCAAACTGCTTGTAATGTTGCAGTGTACGTATTACTTAGCTAAATTCACTGTTACTTGTAATGAGTGTGCTGTTTGGGATGAGGAGACTTTTGCCTCCGCTTGAGTCTTGCCTCGTTGCTGTTCTGATCTTGATGTATCCCTTTTAATTCAATAAGACACTTTTTGTACCCCCTTTTAATTCAAGAAGTATATTCTCTGATGTGGTGACATGATCTGTTTCTTCAAACTGTTACATTCACCACTTGCTAGATAGGAGACATGCTGTTTTTTTCATCCAAAATTTTTTATAACTCAGTTATGAACACACCAACTTGCTGCCAGTTTTGTTCACTTTCAGTGGGCAGTTTGAATCACAGTCAGCACACATCTCAGAACATTGTGTCGTGGAACAAAATGATTGCCGGGAACTTGAGAAATGACCAAATACGAGTAACCCAGAACCTGTCCCCTGAAAGGCATGTCAGAGACGTCGTTTTTTTGGAACACAATGTTAGCAGGGTTGCAGAAGACCAATGAGTAGTATATCATCTCCATAGTAGTGAGAGCCTTTTGGGACAGTGTTTAATGTTTTGGTCTCGCGGATTCATGTCTTTGTAATACTGTTCGTGCTCAACTAACGCGTGTTCGATGGGAAGGTAGGGGATCAGAGTAGCTATAGCCAAGCCAAGGATGTGTGGTCTTCTGGTCTAGGAATGCATTTACATCAAGTTACATTGAATTTTGGGGTGAAGGCGTGAGGCTCAAAGAGCTTTTGATGGGATGCTGGAGAGTAGTACGATTTCTTGGACTAGTTAACAAAGCTCGCTCCGTTTTCAATAACTTGGTGGGAAAGATTAAATATGTGGTCTCTGATGCACTAATATGATCAGTGATATGAGTTCTCAGATATTTCTGATGCTGTGGAACTTATGCTGATGAAACAGAAATACGAACGAGCTAAGGTTTCAGAATTTCAACTTGCTTTTGAGAAAATAAAAGAGGCAGGGCTGAGTCCTCCACTGCTCTTAATCTATACGGGTTGCTAGGGTTGCACTTAGGGCTGTCACTCGGTCAGTTCGAATCAATTATAGGTATTACCAACTTCAAAACCAAAGCTTTTGGTTTTAAAATTGAGCTACCAATTACCAATCAAAATTTTCAGTTTAATCATATCTACCAAATTCGGTAATTCGGATTTTGATACCAACTTTAAAACAACTAATCCTTTGTAATAAAAATTAGAATGAACAATACTAGGTTTTTGCAAATTGCAATTTTATAGTTGTAAACTTTGTACGTTTATTTTTTATTTATTTATTTATTTTTTTTAGGGGAAAGACGTCAAACTTTTATTAATGGGATCAATTCATACAATGGTTAGCAACAAAGTTGCTAATGCTAGAGCGAATTTGACCACTCCAAGCTAAATCTATACTATAATTAAGAGCCAACTTAGCTAACATATGTGCAGCTGAATTAGACTCTCTAAAGACATGAGTAAAGTAAGAACTCGGTAAAGAAGCTTGGAAAAAAGAAATATCTTCCACAATCCTCCCATACCCAGAAGCATCCTCCTCATCGGACATGATATCCTTAACCAATTGTTGGCAATCATTTTCAAAAATAATTGGAGCCAAGCTATGACCCACAACAAACTAACAAGCCAATCTAGCAGCAGACGCCTCCACCATAGCAGGGGTTGGGACATTAGACCCTTTCCTGCAACAACCTCCCATAATTAAACCTGAAGAGTCACGAATTATCACTCCAAGGCCCCCACAATTAGTGTACTGATCAAAAGCACCATCTAGATGTATGTTTATTTTTTAATATATATGTATGTGTATTGAAACTTATAGCATATAAAGCTAATATTTAGATTATCGGTAAATTCAGTATTTACCAAAAACAAACCAACATTTTTGATAATTTTTTATTTCAATTTTGTCGGTCTTAATTACCAAAAAATCGGTTTACCAAGCTTAAAACATCAGTTGGTTTGCTTGCACTACAACTACCAAGAAGTCAAGAGGCACTTCGTTGGCCATTTTAGCACAGTACATAAAAAACAATAAAAAGGAAATGCTTTAAACAAAAGCACTTTTGGCTTTTG
>BDJD01006030.1:4707-18619 GCA_002564525.1 Rosa multiflora
ATGATGATGATGATGATGATGGTGAGTGTGATTGTGACCGAGCCACATGACCATGATAAAATTAACCGAAAATCCAAATGCTGCAACTGCAAACATGAGAACCCCATTGACCATTGCATGCTTGTGAAGCATTCTGTTGACTGCTTCATAGATCAAGATCGCAGCGACCACCCATATCAGCAGCACAGATAGAAGCGCACTCAAAACCTCAAGACGGTGATATCCAAAAGACTGGTATGATGTTGCCTCCCAACCTGAAGCTATTACTGCAAAAAGAGCAATAGCGAATCCACTAACATCAGTAAGCATGTGGGCTGCATCTGTGAGTACTGCCAGGCTGTTCGATTTTACACCACCAACAATTTCAACAACCATAAACAACATATAGACAATTATGAGTACACGAAGTTTAGTTGCTGATTGTGAACGTTGTTTTGAATCCAAATTACTGCTTTCTTTCCTGGAGAAACCACAGATGGAAGAGCAAGGTAACTTTTGTGGCACAGGCAGAAGATCAATAATTTCAGAGACTATCGGGATCTCAATTTCATGCTGGGACTCTGTTCTAGATAAGGGAACCTTCTCATGCTCCATCTGTTCCAGCAACGTTATGGTTCATGGAATTGAAAAGAAAACATCAGATAAAGAATGTAAAATCTTAATCGTTCTGGGATTGACAATTCCATGTTAATATCAAGTGCTTGAATACTGAAAGTAAATATTAGCCACGATCAATGAACTTTAGACAAAGCTTGAGACTTCTAACTTTTGACCAAGATGGATGCCATGAACAAAGATTTAAGAGTAAGCAACATCACTAATGAGTCTACCATGATCTCTACTTTGTTCTTTGAACAACCATAGCTATTTAACTAGAATACACAATTTCTTCAACTTTCAACTATCAACCACAATCAGAAATATAGATTCATGGGATGAAGCAAGCAAAACATTAGAATTCAGCTTTCAGACTCTCAATTAATGAATTTCCAATCCTCAAGATTCAGAAAAGTAATTAGTCTTATGTGCTAAATAGCCTTATATCAAGTTACCGATATCATTTTCAAGTATATATTTTCTGTATCCAGATGATCTCAAACCACTAGTGTGCACCATCCCAGCACAATGACCCTGCATTCTTACACTTTCTAAATTCTCATGTCCATGTAAATCACTCAATGAAATTGCATCATTCCTTCAAAATGGTTTTCAATGTACATAATAAGACTGTTTGAGCATTAGAACTCTACTTTTGCAAAATCTGACGAAATTGCTTTTATCATCTGGTTATATCAATTCACATGTCTAGACCCAGAAAATCATATACATGATCCCATACCTTGCTTCTCCAAGAATCTAAAGACTCAAAATTTGGGGAATTCCAAAGGATCAATACACTAGTAAAAAGCATCCAACTTTGCCACAACATTTCCACCTCAAAGAGTAAAATATATAGGGCAATGCAATATGTCTCAAGAACTAAAGAAAAAAGAGTGACCCAGAAGTTCAGATTGCATGAACAACCAACATCCATTACTTTATGTAACCATACAAGAAAGATCAGCATGAAGATTCAATCACCCATTTAAAAAATCGGATCAAAGACTCCAAAAAGCAAAGAAGACAGAGATCAAAAGGGAATGAATGAGATACCTGATATTCAGAGCACAGAAAACTATAGCTTTGATGACTCTCTTTGACTCTTGGGGGTATCACAGAATTAAAAAAGAAATATGAATTGGGCGTTGCGTACAAGATCGCACGATCCTCATTTCTGCTCTGTCAAACAGAGTTTCCATGTTTAACGTTAAAACAATAAGTTGTTGGGCCGGCCATATCCGATTTCCTCTACTTGCTAAAATTTGGGAAAGCATTTAGGTAAAGTATCCACGACTATCTGAGTCAAACTCATATATGAGAAACCCCAAACCCCCGGAGATCTCTCAAACTTGAGCTGAAGTTCCTCAATCTTAGATTCCAGACACTTGCTGATGTTCTTGTAGTAGAATCTACATTGTTTGCCTAACTTTATTTCTCTCTTTTTCCTATTTTTCTTATTAATTTTTATTTATCGGCACATTGATTCTCTTTTGAAGTAAAGCACATATTCCGGGTGCGTTGCGTAGCAACAAAACTACCGAGCTGAGAGCAACGGATTATGGAGATAAGGAGACTCTTATAATAAATAGGCTCATAGGGAGGCGAAATGTCAAACTTGGATCTTCCCAACTCTATTTTCAAAAGTTGGAGACTAATTTTGAATTTGTTGATGAGAGCCATTAAAACTTTAAGGCCGCGTTTGGTAGAGTAGACAAGATTAGATTTAAGATTTCAAATTGGATTAGACTAGACTAGATTAGATTGGATAGGAGATGATAACTTCAAACCAATCTTGTGTTTGTGTAGTAAGATTGGGAACTGGATAAGATTTAAAAAAATAATAATAATAAAAATTTGGAGCACGATGATGATAATTTCAGAATCAACAGATGTTATAGATCCTTCACTTCGACAATTCTAGACCAAAATTGAACAGATGTGGATCATGATTATGCAATCATTCACAGCGGCGCTCGGGGAGGTGCTGTTGGTGGCGCTCACGGAGGTGGTGACAACTGCGATCAAAGAGGTGGTGGCGGAATATGATCAAACATCTACGAATCGATTAATTCCAAGAGAGATTTACTTGAGAGACAGCAACAGGAGGTCAAATGGCCGCAGAGGGCCAGAGAATTGTGACGGAGCATAGGAAGGTGAAGGTCGCAGAGGAAGAGAGAAGTTCTACGTTGTCGATGAGGCTGAAAGACGAAGAAATAAGTAGCAGGATTTAATTTATCACACCATTTCAACAAGATTTTTTTATCCATGTCTGATTGGATATAAAATTTCCGATCCTAACACATTTGGGCATCCAAACATCTCAAATGATCTGATGGATATGTCGTTTCCTATCCAATCCTTATATGAGGCAAAACAAACGCGGCGTAAGAAGCATATTGTGTGCCAGATAGGACATGAGAGCCACAAAGAATGGATGATGAAAAATTCTTAACAAATTGAGAGGCACGCCAAAGGGAACATGAGAAGCCAAACTTTAAGTTTTATGACAAGCTCATTGTCATTAAGCGAATATCTGCTCTAAAAAGTCTAGAACACCAAGTGAAACTTTTTTTTTTTAAGAACAGAATATATCCATTAATCAATCACGCTTACAATGGGGGGGGGGGGGGGGGGGGGAGGAAGAGACATAAACCTAAACCCCAAAAAACCACGGTTACATAAACCATCAGGCCAAAGGGCCCAAACTCTAACCACCAAGCGCCCATTTCCAAGGCTACTTTGAACATTTGACCCCGAAAATTCCAGTAAAATCTTATAATCAACCACCAAGAAGGCAGCGTCCTCTTCAATACCGTGTCCGATAGTGCTAGACCACGTGTAAAGGATCGCAAACCAGCAAATTGACAACAAAAGTAAACCAGATTTGAACAAAATCGTCCTCGTCCTCGGGAATGATACCATTTACATGGCCGAACACCTAGACCAACTCCTAACTCAACAGAGTAGGAGACCTACCCTAGCTCAGAAGAGTATGGACTTATTAAACCTAACCAAACCAAACAAAAAAACCGTAATTAAAACACAACTAAAACCAAACCACACCACCAAGACCCAAAAACAGGAGCCCAGCCCAACACCCACTTCCCCGAGCAGTACTCCACCAATGCAGAAACCCAATCCCGCTGCCGGAAGCACCATCAATGCCACCCCACGGCCTAGCCACCTCCCGATACCGCCGCTCCACTATGCCAATATACAGACAAATTCTACACCCAATTGACACCGCAACCAGATCCAGAAATCTGACAGAAACAGAGCCCAACCAGGATCCCTACTGCCGCGAATTGCCCGCATCCACCATACCTCAGATCGCTTCTTTGATGACGCCAACTCCCACCGCCGGCCAGAAACAAGTTGCTGCATCCCCACAACCGCTATCGCCCCTGATCCGAGAGGGACCGATCGAGAGATCTACCCATCTCGAGATCAAGAACCCACCCTCCTCCTCTGGACCGAGTCTCTGCCCTGAAGACCCACCACTAACCAGCAACGCCATTCCCTCCCGGGTCGGAAAGCAACTGCAGGATCGCCGATGGCGCTCGGCCGGGAGACAAACGAACTACTCTGAGTTTTCCTTCTCTGTCGCGCGCGTGGGGCGCGTTCCTTCCAAAGTGTGCTATGTAGCTATCGATATCACACACGAACACCAAGTGAAACTTAGAAGTTGGAAACAAATGAATAAAAAATAATCACACATAAACTAAAGTTAGGATTCTTCTCCACAAAAAGATTTTACTAGAAAGCAAAGCATACGTAAAACCCACAAAAACTCTACATGGAACAACCAAAGAAGCCATAATGTTATTGAACTTGATAGTCTCCAAACCATTTCTCTTTTTAGTAAGGGATAATGTCACAAATATGATCCAAAATTTAGCCCATTGAATACAATAGGGTGTTACAAATTAGAAGTCTTTTGCAAATAATGTGTGAAGTATGATTTTAACACTTTAAAGTTTATTTTTAATTTTACTGTCAATTCTAAAGCATTTTGTCTATCCATATACAAGAAATTCATTCAACAAAATTCTAAAGTATCAATCACCTGGTGTGGTAAGGTTGGTCGAACTGCCTAGTATGGAACACTCATGTCTAGAGTTTGAATCCCAACTCCCACCAGTTTGTGGCCAGCAGATTTGAGGGACCTTCAGGTTCGTGCGCTTGCGGCGGGAGATTAGTTTGACGTTGTTGGATATTCTCGTAGACCTCGGTCTGAATACTGAATGGGTGGGTGTGTTACTAACTCGCTAACGTAACCGAGGTGGCTTGCTACCTCCCTCAGTCACTTCCAATCACAAAAATAAAATTCTGAAGTATCATCTGCCGTCCATTAATTAAGGTGCCACGTCAGCTAGAGACTAACTGTTTAGTTAGCAACAGTAGGGCAAGAAGAGTGCAGATGATGAAGCGCAGCTGCATCGCAAGAGGTATGCTTTCTTTTCTTCACTCTACTGCTTCTCCTGTTGTTCCGATCAACAATTTTATGGGTTTGTATCATTCCCAATCGTCATACCCAACCAAATCCAGAGAAACCCATCGAAATCGACCCAAAATCACTAATCTTGAGGATGCCTTGAAGGCGTTCGATGGAAATGCTTTACTCGCACCCTCTGCCTTCTTCTGTTATCCCTTTCAATCAAATATTGTGTCAACTCGTCAAATTGAAACATTATCCAGCAGGCATCTCTTTGAATAGACAAATGGGTCTGCTGGGAATTGCGTCCGATATTTATACTCTAACAATCATCATTAACTGCTTCTATCATTTGAACCAAATGGGGTTTAGCTTATCTGTCTTGGCACAATTCTTCAAATTGGGTCTTCAACCAGGCGTCACTACCTTCAACACTGAACACTCTAATCAACGGCTTTGTTCTCGAAAATCGACCTGCTGAAGCAGCACGAATTTTCGGCAAAATGGTGGAGGGAGGTCATTGTAAGCCGGATGTGTTTACTTTCAGCACACTGATAAAGGGCTTTTGCATGATAGGTAGCAACACTGCGGCTGTTCAGTTACTTAGGAACATGGAAGAAAATGGATGCGAACCTACCATAGTGTCATATAACACCATCATTGACAATTTTTGCAAGGATACACTCATTGTAGATGCAATTAACCTCTTCTCAGAAATGAATTGTAGAGGTATTGCTCCGGACGTTGTTACTTACACCTCTTTGATTCAAGGAGTTTGCAATTTAGGCCAGTGGAAAGAAGCTACAAGGTTGCTTGATGAAATGTTGAATAAAGGTATCTTTCCGAATGTCTTTACCTTCAATGTCTTGGTCGATACATTCTGTAAGGAAGGGATGGTCGCGGAAGCCAAAAGTGTGGTTCAAATGATGATTCAAAGACATATTGAGTCTGATACGATTACGTACAACTCACTTATGGACGGTTAATATTTGCGGGGAGAAATGGAGGAAGCGAACAAAGTCTTTGGTCTGATGATTAGGAAGGGCTCCATGGTTGATGTTCATAGTTGTAGCCACATGGTCTGATGAAATCTCGTTGTTGCCACCATTATTTGGTCTGATGGGTTCAAACAACTTCTCTTAAGCTAGCTAATAAACTTCCCAAAGATTTGACCCTGTCTATAGCTAGCCTCAAAGATATTCATATACCAATTACTTGTGTTCAGTGAAGAGAAGGAAACTTTGATGATCTATATTACATGTTCTAGAAAGCCTGATCTGGTCTCTCTCTTCTCTTCCACACTGCATAATCCATTATGGCTGGTTGGCTACTGCAACAAGATATTCTCTATATACTAAATGTGAGTTGCACTGTTTTACTATTCATAAGAGCTACAATGCCTTGGGGTCAAAAAAGACTGTTCTGCCCTCCTTTGAGATATGTTTTTTTGTTGTGCTGTGTATCGATGGATCTTCTTCTCTCTTCTAGAGCCCTCTACTGTAATCCCTCCCTCACACCCAAGTCAAAATCCACCTCAAAACCCAAAAATCACTACAAAACAGAGTAACAGAGAGAGAGTTGTGAGCAGCAAGAACAGGACCATAGCTTCCAAAACAGAGCCGACCCAGAAGCTTCAAAACCAGAGCCAACCCAGACGAGCACAAAGCCACCATCTTTGCTGCACAATAGTGAAGATTGACCTGGGATTGACGACGAAGAGACTCTTTGGTTGATCATGAACTCACCAAACACTGTGGTGAGAGGACAATGATGTTTGTATTTTGACCATACTAGGACATTGGATGAAAATTTGTAGTTCATTGCTGGCACATTGTTTTGATAGTAGGTTGGAATTGTTCAAACTTCATTGACGTTGGGCAATTTTTGCAACGTCATCATTTCCATTCGGCTGTAGACGAATTTGATGTGTTTTACATACATTTGTTTGCTTTGTCTATGTTGCTTTGTAGTCCTCTGTCTAAGTTGCTTACTGTTTGCTTTATTTATGTTATTTGTGTTTCACATTATGGAAGAGGTTGTTGATTGTTTGTTTTGATACTATGATCATTGTTTTGGAGTCATTAGTTTTGTTTGATGATGCTGTTTACGATGATTGGTATAGTAAACTACTGGGTGTCATTGATTGCAGTTTTTGTTTCTATTTTTCTGAATTTTTGCTCTTTTTGATTTTTGGGCAATGAAATTAGTGTTCTTCAGTCCAGAGAAAGAGGCGAGATGAAAGAAAGGGAGAAGAGAACCCGGGAAGAAGGAAGAGAAGGAGAAGAGACAGACCGGAAGCTCTTGACTAAAACAACACAAGTGGAAGGTATTTGTGGTTTTGTGAGAATTTGATTTGAATTTTTTTCTGGGTTGTATATTTGATTGGTCAATGATTAGATGCTTGAAAATTGAATACTTGGATATTGGGTTCTTATTGATTTTGTTTGCAGGTTTCACTTGCTATTATTGTTATTGTGTTTCACTTTATGAGTATTGTTGTTTTCAGTTTTCCATTATTGAAATGATTGAGGCTGAATTAGTGTGGTGTTTCCAGTCAAAAACATAATTGTATCCTGCAAGTAGTTTCACAGTTGTTTACAATCGTTATCTACTCATCGGATTATGGCTTTTTCATGGAATTGTTTAGTTGGTTTTCTAGATTTGTGGATTCTGCAGACGATTCTTAATATCTGTAAAACAGTAAGCCTAGAAGTAATGTGGGGAAATTCCTCTTAGAGATCTGTAAAACAATAAGCTTAGAATTTTCGCATGATCTCATCAATATTAGACAACTTTGATTGGGACCTTTGAGGAATGTGCAGTTGAAATGGCACATCTCAAAAGGTAAATTTTTTTTTTTTTGGGATGAAATTGCACTTTCATTTCCCCAAGGAGATGAGCGACAAAGCTAGGTTTTTTGACAGCTCCTGCAGTTTATGTTGCTGTTTTTTAAAGAAAATCTGACACTGGCCAATAGCCATTTCCGTGTATCATCTTAGCCAAAGCTAGCTTTCTCTTAAAATATGCAAAAGGAAAGTTTTTATCTGCAAATATGAAAGTTTAGAACATTGATTTTTGAAAAATGAAATCTTTAAGCAAAGGCCTCCCATCTGGTTTCTTTTGACAGCTCTCTGGCTCTTGCCCTAGAGCGCCTACTAACTCCAATATGTAATCTACTCAAAAACGTCTTTTAGCTCATTTGTTTTGTGCGCGAGTCTTCAAGGTCTTTACTCTACAAAGTTTAAGTTCTTTACCTTTCCATAGCAGTTTAAGTTTGATTACATTTGACTCTTTGCTTTGGCTCTTGCTTTTGTCTAAAATGTCGTTATTAACGATTGTAACTAAAGGTTCTCATAATTAATATAATATCGGATATGATGGAAGAAGTTCAAAGTGAAACAATTTGAATTGTTTTGGATTACAAATATACTTCATTTCAAATTCATTGATATCACGTAGAACCTGTGAGATGGCTCGACAGTTAGTTTATTGTTTGAATGCCTTTCTGCCTCAAAATGTAAACTAAGGGGCAGAAAAAAGGGTTGCATTCTTGCCATAAATGCATTTTGGATTGCAGGACTCTTTGCTTTATGGTTAGTTAGGATATTTCAGCTTAGGTTTGTGATCACCTTTGAATTATGTTATCAATTGTTTTGAACTAAAGAACATGCACAGATATAGTTTGCATAAAATCTGACACTAAAACTATTGTATTATACTTTGGTTTGCGTGATTGTATACATCATTTCAAGGACTAGACATCTCTTAAACAGCACCAACAATCTGTATTAGTTGCTAGATAAGACTGAACCATATTTCAAACTAAGAATCTATTAAACGGATGCAAGTCTGGTTTTTTTTTTCCCCTTCTTTTCAGAGTTATTTACTTTCAATTTGTGAAATTTGATGCTTCTCTTTTTTAATTTCTCCTTCTTATGGAATTCAAAATTCAATATATCTGTATGAACTTGAGTCAGAATAGGAAGATCATATTACTCTACCAAAACTTACAAACTCTGCGTACATTTTGTACCTTCTGCTAATGATTATTACTGGGATTTTAGTTTGCTTCTTAATGTCATTCTAAAAGGTCAACTATAGTACTCAGCTTTTAAAGTTTGATTTGAGTATGTCCTACACTACAGTTCACAAATCAAAATGAGAAGAAAAAAAAAGCTAATATGTATCTTATACTCTGTAATTATTATTTTGTCTCAGGAAGCGCAAACTTCACCATGAGTGCTGCAATTTATTTACTATATACTAAGGAGAGAGACTGTTCATGGGCACTGTTCCTAAGGGCCCGAAATGGAATGACGCTTTTGCCCTCATTTTCTGCCACTGAGCCATCAATTTCTTCTTTCTTCTACGGCCATGGGATTCTTCTCTCCTGTTGGTTTCTCTCTTCCTCCCTTCTGCCCTGGTTTATTAAGCTATCGCCATCACTCAGTACGACATCGAAGAAGTACAGCAACACTTGCAACCACACATGTAACAACCCAACAATCTCGATGTTCCTTGATTTCATCAGTGAATCACGAACCTTAGGATTCCCATTTGACTTTGATCTGTGTATGTTCTATGTAGTTTCGCAGTAGAAGATAGTTTCTCTGTGTGTGACTTGCTCTTAGGAGATGAATAAGCTTTAATGAATGATAATTAATCGAACCAAAGCTCTAGAGTAACGGCCAAGTTGGTTATCTTTGGATGCTGCATTTTTATGAGATTGGATATTTTAATGAGATATTTATACTATTTAATTATTATTTTGTCTCAGGAAGCGTAAACTTCACTACAGTTCACTATGCATACTTCTTTTTTCTTTTGTTTTCCCTTTTTATTCATATAAACTTTGTATTCAGATTAATTTTATTAGTTTATTTGTTTCTGTTTTGCAGTCATAAACAAAATCAAATTTGTAAATTTCTTCGTTTACATAAACATTCTGCAATGTTATAAGATCAACCATATTATCATGTACAAAAGCAATTTCTCTTTTAAACAACCGTATTCCCGCAGCAAAGCGCGGGTATATTGTCTAGTACTACTGCGGGAATACTGTCTAGTACTGTTGGGAAGATAACGTATAATAATTAGCATGGGCACGTGCTAGTGTGACCTTCGCAAATCAGATTTCAGGTCGTCAAGAACTCAAGATGTTGCAGCAGTATTATGGAGTAGGTCGACCAGTCAAAAACCAACGGCAGAATAAAATATAATGAAAGAAAAAGAAGTACAACAAAACGGAACCAGGACAGAAACAGACAGGTTAGCCCTGTTGCCACTGTTGGACTTCAAATTGAGGAATGCCATTTCGGCCATTCGATTTGTAGAAAGGAGAAGTGATGAAACGAAGAATGTGGTACTTCTTGGTGTTGTTTCTAGTTCTACTTCCTCTCTCAACTAGCCAATCTCTAAAGTCAACCACGGTTAACAGAACAACATGCCCTATGGATCTCAGTTATGTTCTTAGAATCCCCTTCGATTCTTCATCATGCAAAAACTTTGATTCCCAGACCAAAATGGACGCCACCCAACACTTATGTTGTCAAACCATCCTACCTCTTTTTGGAATAGGCCTTGCCCAATACCTGAAAGCCACCGGTGTTTTCCTGCTCCCCAACATAGCCACCTCAACTTCTTGCCTCCAAAACTTACAGTCCAGGCTCACCTCTCTCTCCCTTCCTTCCGATCTTGTTTCTTATTGTTATAATCCTTCACAATATGTCACCAGCCCAAGTTTCTGTGCCGGTATTAAGACTTCCCAAGATTGGATCTCCAAGCTTAATCAGACTACTGCATTTGACTCTGATTGTAGCTCAGACCTCACTTCTCTCTCATCCTGCAGTGCTTGCTTAGAGGCCGGGATTAAGGTTCACAAACAATTGATGGCCCTTGATGGCAACACTTCTCGCTCTGGAAATTGTTTTTTCTATACGGCGCTTTATGCAGCAGCTTCATTTGACTCTGAACCCGGAAGTGATGGTGCCATGACCTGCATTTTGGGGTTGTCAATAACTGCGGATTCTCCTGTGGCTTCACCAAAGAAGAGCAAGAAGAGAAATACCACTCTCGTAATTGCAATAGTTTCTGCATCAACAGGATTGCTTACAATAGTTTTTCTTTACTTTTTATGGAAGAAAACTTTCGGAAAGCCAAGGTATTGCGCTCACTCTCATCTATCCTAGTTCCAACTACCAATGCTTCTAAGTTTTAAAAGTAACGTTGAAATGTACAGGGAGTATAGTGAGATTATAAGGAATGTTAGTGCTGGAGGTGCACAGAATGAAACAGAACTACCAATCTTTAGTTTAAGGAGTATATTAGCTGCTACAAACAATTTCTATGAAGCTAATAAACTTGGAGAGGGAGGATTTGGCCCTGTTTATAAGGTGCCACTGACCCTTCATTAATTTGATAACATCTTTTACTTATAGTAATTTCTAAGGAAATAGTTCTCTTTGTCACAGATTTGCTTTCTTTAATAGGGGATTTTGCCTGAAAATCAAGAAGTAGCCATAAAGAGACTGTCAAAGAAATCCGGGCAAGGATATAAGGAGTTCATGAATGAGTTAAAACTTATAGCCAAGCTTCAACATACAAATCTTGTTAGGCTCTTGGGTTGCTGTATTGAAGAGGAGGAATTGATATTGATCTATGAGTACATGCCCAATCGAAGTTTGGACAAATTTTTGTTTGGTATGTGCTTATACTTCTGAGATTCATTTTTTGATGATGTTGGTGATTTAGTTACGATTGTTAGTCATTCTTCATCGTTTGTTCAATCAGATCCATCTGAAAACACAAGATTGGATTGGAGTAAACGTTTTCAAATCATAGAAGGTATTGCTCAAGGGGTACTTTATATCCACAAGCACTCCAGATTGAAGATCATTCACAGGGATCTCAAAGCTAGTAATGTTCTGTTGGATGGAGAAATGAATCCCAAAATTTCCGACTTTGGAATGGCAAAGATTTTCAACATGAATCAAACAGAAGCAAATACTAACAGGGTTGTTGGAACATAGTACGGATTTTTTGCACATGATTTCAATAATTTATATGTCATGAAATCACTACTATTGCTCATTTCTCTACCATTGATTCATGCAGCGGTTACATGTCTCCCGAGTATGCACGTTATGGTCATTTCTCTGAGAAATTGGATGTGTTCAGCTTTGGAGTGTTGCTGTTGGAGATTGTAAGTGGAAAAAAGAATGGTGCTTTCCATCATGTTGAACATTCACCAACTCTTGCTGGATGGGTAAGTGAAACTCTGGTTATTGTTAGATACTGAGATTAGTAGATTATTCATTTGTGCCAAAAAACCGAAAAGAAAAGAAATTTTCAATTAGAATCTATAAGCAGCAAGAAAGCTATTAATTAGCTTTACCACTGCCCGTAACTTAATAGCTTCCATTTCAAGTAAGGAGTTATGCAAACTTGATGGGTTTATATAAATTTGTGTTGATCGATTCATAGGCTTGGAAATTATGGAAAGAAGGTAAAGGAATGGAGGTAATTGATGCATCAATGAGAAAAACATGTCTCCCTCATGAAGCTTTAAGATGTATCCATGTTGCATTTTTGTGTGTTCAAGAAGCTCCAGCTGATCGACCAGCAATGTCTTCCGTAGTTCACATGCTGGCCAATGAAGCAATACCACTTCCACTCTTCAAAGAACCTGCATTTTCAACGGAGAGTACTTTTTGTGATGTTGGTTCTTCTCCATCAAATGGAGTCACCATTACTATCCCAGAAGGTCGATAGAAGTTCGATGTCTGTTGGTGGAACAAGACATTTGGAAAATACACCTAAGGCTTCACTTTTAGAAATTTTGACGTCAATCATGTATTTAGAGAGTATGTGGTAGCATTATATCCATTTATTTTTTGTCACCTTAGAAAATGACCCATAAAAAAAGCATTGTATTGATAATTTTTTTATGTATTCGTTGCTTTTTAGCGTTTGGAGTAATGTGAAATTATGCTCTATTTCATTCGTTGAAAACTTTGAAGTTCAATTATCCTGACCATCAAAATCAAAACTGGATTACATCATATTACAACCCCGAATTTGATAGGGTGCGACTATTGCCACCCTATAATTTTCTTTGTTTAGTTTCAATATAGGATTAAGTCTAAAATCATATATTAAAGTTTAAAATATAGGATTAATTTCAGTAAAGTTTCCTAATAAAATCATAATTTGATTTACTTCCATTTTTTTTTATTTTTTCCATTCAGTTTCAATGTTCGTTTTTTTTGTTTTCAATCCATATTAAAAATTTAGTAAGTGCTACTATGAGAAATGAAGAAAAGATTGATTTTTTTTTTTTGTGTTTTAATTTTTTTACTTTCGGTGTTCATAATGTATTACAAAGATTTTGATGAAATTAACACTAATGGTTTTGTGAATTGAATAACGAATTAACGATGAGGACACAACAAAAAAAGAAAAAGAAAATTGTAATAAATTGAAATTTGGATGGAGAAGATGGAGATTAATGTTATCAGAAGAGAAATTAAGTAGTTTTGTATTTAATTAATTATGAATTTAGTTTTCCTTACAGATTTGAATTTTAAAAAATTAGTGTACTTATTAATCATTTTGCATTTGAGTAATGTAGTTTTTAATTAATTCAAATATTTATCGGGCGAACAAAGAAAATGGTAGGGTGGCAATAGCCGCACCCATTTGATATTGTCAATGTGAGGTGTGATATACAAAAATTGTGCATCCCCTAGATAAGACTCATTACACTAGATTTTTTTTTCTTTAAATATATCCTCTCGTCTCATCTAAACCAAGATAAGTTGCGAGTCATGTCTCTTGTCCTATGCCTTGGAGCTTCCTTGAAATTAAATTTTTTTTAGA